>JAVTVY010042061.1:0-187757 GCA_036873755.1 Hanleya hanleyi | reverse complement strand
ATGGATTGTATCTAACCATGATATCTCTGCAATATTACAGTATTGTGGATGTTACCCAATCTGAGAGAGGCCATGAGGAGTGTGATGGATTGTATCTAACCATGATATCTCTGCAATATTACAGTATTGTCGATGTTACCCAATCTGAGAGAGGCCATGAGAAGTGTGATGGATTGTATCTAACCGTGATATCTCTGCAATATTACAGTATTGTGGATGTTACCCAATCTGAGAGAGGCCATGAGGAGTGTGATGGATTGTATCTAACCATGATATCTCTGCAATATTACAGTATTGTGGATGTTACCCAATCTGAGAGAGGCCATGAGGAGTGTGATGGATTGTATCTAACCATGATATCTCTGCAATATTACAGTATTGTCGATGTTACCCAATCTGAGAGAGGCCATGAGGAGTGTGATGGATTGTATCTAACCATGATATCTCTGCAATATTACAGTATTGTGGATGTTACCCAATCTGAGAGAGGCCATGAGAAGTGTGATGGATTGTATCTAACCATGATATCTCTGCAATATTACAGTATTGTCGATGTTACCCAATCTGAGAGAGGCCATGAGAAGTGTGATGGATTGTATCTAACCATGATATCTCTGCAATATTACAGTATTGTCGATGTTACCCAATCTGAGAGAGGCCATGAGGAGTGTGATGGATTGTATCTAACCATGATATCTCTGCAATATTACAGTATTGTCGATGTTACCCAATCTGAGAGAGGCCATGAGAAGTGTGATGGATTGTATCTAACCATGATATCTCTGCAATATTACAGTATTGTCGATGTTACCCAATCTGAGAGAGGCCATGAGAAGTGTGATGGATTGTATCTAACCATGATATCTCTGCAATATTACAGTATTGTGGATGTTACCCAATCTGAGAGAGGCCATGAGGAGTGTGATGGATTGTATCTAACCATGATATCTCTGCAATATTACAGTATTGTCGATGTTACCCAATCTGAGAGAGGCCATGAGAAGTGTGATGGATTGTATCTAACCGTGATATCTCTGCAATATTACAGTATTGTGATGCTACCCTAATCCAGAGCGCTTAGAAGTGAAAAGATGGATTGTATCTAACCATGATATCTCTGCAATATTACAGTATTGTCGATGTTACCCAATCTGAGAGAGGCCATGAAGAGTGTGATGGATTGTGAGAACATCAAAGCACGCCTGGAACACAAGTAAGTTCATGGAACTGAATACACAGTTTTTTCTCCTTCTAGACCATGACAGTTCAATAGTTGTTCATGTCGATTCATGATAGGTCAAAATGTTACCTTGATTTCAGTTTTTGTTCCTGTCTTTAGATATTGATGTTTCCAACTTAATAGTCTGCCAAATTGAATTTGACTGTACCTAAGGCAGATCAACTGTTCAAATGTTGATGGGTGCTACCTGGGATGAGCATTGTATTTTTTGTGATTCACATCTGTATTTTATTTTTCAGACCAGAAAATAAACTTGAGTTGTGGGAAGAATTGAAAGTCCTCTGTAAGTTCCTTGCCACCCAACTATGCCATTCTGGTACATCATTCTGTCTTAGCATATCCAGGTCTCTGAAAGCTATTCAATGTTTTTTTTTCTTTCTGGAAACCATATCCTGTTTTTTGGGCCAACATAATCTCTATCAAACGGGGATCGCCAGCCACACTAGGCGGCACTAGTGACGTGACATCATGAAACGAACAATTATAATGTCGTTACATTATGACGTTGACATCGTGACATCCAGAAAAACAACTTGGGCATGCGCCATTTACCTCTTGGTACCCGTAGCCACCCGGCATCAGTTCGGCTGGCGAACCCCATTATTAAGATTATGGCATTGGGGAATCTGTATTTTATGTGATTTACTCCATCACTTGGCAAAAAATCCACAATTGAACTGTAGTCTCAAAGCATCTAAAGAACTCTACTTTTCCTGTGAACACTTCACATTTCCTTTCATTGGCTAGTTCATGTTAGCACATTCCTGGTTAATTCTATTTTGGTTGATTCCATTGGTTAAAACATTACTCACTGTACAGTATCTGACTGGTTGATTATCTTGAACTGTTCTGTAAATCTTTTTTTGTTTTTTTGTTTTTGTATATTTTTTTTTCATGGCCTGATTGTGCGTTGTCAGTCGTCCGTCGTGTGTCGTGCGTCATCCGTAAACATCTTCTTCTCTGAAACCGCTTGGCTGATTAAGCTGAAACTTGGCATGCATGTTCCCCCCAATGAATACACCAGAATTTGTTCATGCCATGTCGATTTGATTTTAAATATGGCTGCCATGGTGGCCATCTTGAATTTGCCAGTGAAATCTTGTCATCATTATTTTTCGGTAACTACTTCATGGATCTTTTTCAAATTTGGTACACCGGTTTTCCTTTGGGTCTAGTTGTACAACATGTGTACTTTAGTCCAATTTGAATATCCAATATGGCCATCAGGCGGCCATCTTGGTTTCCTGATGAAACGTTATCGCGATTACTCAGGAACTACTGCATGGATCTTTCTCAAATTTCGTACACAGGTTCCTCTTGGGGTCTAGTTGTGCAAGATACCTGTGCTTCGATTCGAAAATCCAATATGGCCACCAGGTGGCCATCTTGGATTTCCCCATGAAACATTGTTATCGTGATTTCTCAGGAAGTACTGCATGGATCTTTCTCAAATTTGGTACACAGGTTCCCCTTGGGGTCTAGTTGTACAAGATACCTTTTTTGGTTCGATTCGAAAATCCAATATGGCCACCATCTTGAATTTCCCCATGAAACGTTATCGCGATTACTCAGGAACTACTGCATGGATCTTTCTCAAATTTGGTACCCAGGTTCCCCTTGGGGTCTAGTTGTACAGGATACCTTTTGTGGTCTGATTCAAAAATCCAATATGGCCACCAGGCGGCCATCTTGAATTTCCCTTTTCCTACGAAGTAGGCTACAGATCGCAAATTGTCCGGTAATGAGTGAGTGAGTGAGTCAGTCCATCCGAATCCTTTCGTCGGCAAAATAAGGAGAACCGTTGACATTAGAACCTTGATTTTTGGCATGAACGTGCATTAGGGCATTGTTACCAGCAAGTTCTGAGTTGACCGAATTCTGATTAAAATTTGATTTATAATTATTTTTTTTATTATTTATTGATGGCTCAGCGAGTACACTGTCATGCCCATCGGGAACCCTTGGCTGTATGTTTCACTGTATATATAACACAGTGGTGGATATGCCATCCGTAATTGTTTTTATGAAATAGGAAATGCTAATTTTCCATCATTTGTTAGTGCATTTATCTACACCGCTATGCCAGCCTCAATACACACAATTCAGTATATTGTTATAGATATATGTAAACTGTGGCCTTTAACGTGTATCCTATTTCACATCCAAACATTTCATCACTGACCACATCAGGCTTCAAATTCAGGTCAAATTACCCATTGATGGTGAAATATCCTACATCAACCAATTAAGTCAGCCTGGTGCAATAACCCAGCAGAAGAAAGAAAGCTGTGGTATCATCCTTCAGATTAGTCTGTGTGAGCGACAATGATAAAAGTTTACTGAGGGTGAAACAAAGCCATGACGGCATGTTTAAAGGGTCTTCTTTTGGTAGAATTTAACTAGATAAAGTAACTTTGATCATGATGTGAAAATATGATAACTTGAGTTTTTTTGTACCTCTTGAATATTGACTATATATCACACTTGGATATAATTTAAACAAAAAATTACATGTGTAAACAAAATATGTCTAAATTTTTCTTGTCATTTCAAATCTTGATCCATTTTGATTCCTTGATTAGGGATACAGAATCACTGCCACGGAGTGTGTTGGTGTGTCACAGCAATGCAATTCCGATTCACACAACGAAGCTGAGGTGGTTTAACGTTTATCAATGAAGAAAATCACCGATCAACCGCCATAGAATATAATGTGAAACAAGAAAACCGGAATAGTACATTCATCAGATTGCCGATACCCAAAATGTGTTGTCTCATATATCTAGATAACAACGTGATGTAGAGACGCTATTTATTCGTCTTTGTACCGGTTATGCTCAGGAGAATGACATAGAATCATTATTATCTTGTGCATAGAAGGTGTTGGTCTTGAGTTGAATTACCGTAAACTACATAAATGCTACCTTTCTACTATAGTACTATATATAAAAATTTGTTGTATTGTTGGGAAAATAATGTGATTCAAAAAGTTGTTTTGATCCTGGACAAGGGCACTGAAAACCATTAAAGAGATGTAAATGTATTTTCACACGTAAAGCTTGAAATCTACTGAACCTTTATTATTCAATCTGTTTCCTTTAGTTAAAAAATTGTAAAATTAAATCGGCGATCGTTATTTAATTTTGGAATGAAGGCGCATTAGAAGACTGTTACCAACAAGTTCTGAGCTGACCTACTTTTGATGAAAATTCCTGGTGATTTTTGATGAAAATCACTGGCGATTCTGACTTGGGCGGTGCCCATCTTAATATAGGCAGGATTTCAACTGGGGGTGGGGATTTCCACGAGTTCAGTTCGCGTTCGAGTCCTAATGCCTACTCTACTTCGTAGGTCCTGTGACGTTGCTCGTGTGAAATATTGTTATCGCGATTTCTCAGGAACTACTGCATGTATCTTCCTCAAATTTGGTACACAGGTTCCCCTTGGGGTCTAGTTGTGCAAGATACCTTCTCTGCTCTGATTCGAAAATCCAATATGGCCACCAGGTGGCCATCTTGAATTTCCCCATGAAATGTTATCATGAATTCTCAGGAAATTACTGCATGGGTCTTCGTCAAATTGGGTACACAGGTTCACTCTGTGGTCCAGTTGTGCAAGATACCTTTTTTGGTCCATTTCGAAAATCCAGTATGACTGCATCTTGAATTTGCCATGAAATTTTGTTATCATGAAATCTCAGGAATTACTGCATGGATCATTTAGTGTTCAGGGGGGACAACACAAGTTAGAAACTCCTCTATTGCAGTTCTTTAGTAAAAATTTCTTACAGCTACTTTCTCCAGTTACAGCCAGATGAGCTACAGTTCCATGGCACTATCTTTTTATTTGGTCCATCAAAACAAATATCTGGCCTGTTACAGACATCATAACCTAGTCTGGCTAAAAGAGTAGAATCAGCCGTAACTAAATACAGTCTTGATAACTAGCAATTAATACATAGTCAAATGAGTTCATAGCCATATCAAACAAACAACTGATACCCCTTCTCATCCAATAGATGGATACACTGTTAATATAAGCTATGGATTGCACAGATGGTGCCTCAAAACGCCTATTACAAGACTCTCTATGGAGTACATTACCAGTATTGTATGGTTAAAGCCATTTTATCATTACTCTCATATCATGTGTATATGTACATATATTCCTACGAAGTAGGCTACAGATCGCAAATTGTCCGGTAATGAGTCAGTCAGTCAGGCAGTCAGTCAGTCCATCCAAATCCTTTTGTCGGCAAAATAAGGAGAACCGTTGACATTAGAACCTTGATTTTTGGCATGAACGTGCATTAGGGCATTGTTACCAGCAAGTTCTGATCTGAAATAATTCTGATTAAAATTAGATTGATAATTAACACTTCAGTATATTGTTATAGATATATGTGAACTGTAGCCTTTAACGTGTATCCTATTTCACATTGGCCACATCAGGCTTGAGCCTTCAAATTCAGGTCAAATTACCCACAGCTAAAAATACCCTGTCCCACTGTATGCCACATGGCCCTATTACTGAGGTTAATCTTAACTACTGCATATACCCTCAAACAATCAGCGCTGTTTCCATAACTTAAATTGTTAAACCATATCATTGAAATAATATAGCAGAAAACATTGATGTGAGTTATGATATGTACACTATGACCAAAGACATGTTCATAATGTGCTAATCGGATAGTTAGGACAATCATTACTTTGCATCAGAGAGTGTGTGACTTGGATTCAAGGGTTAAGACTTTGGAGGGAAATACAATTTTGACAGCAGAAATATGACCCCGCCATTTGCTGATTAGAGCGATAAAACAGGGTAGGCTAAATGGACCCTTTTCAATGCAGTATTTCTTGGCATGGATGTGAAAATATGAGGACATACTTTGGGGTTTTTTGTACCTCTTGAATATTGACTATATATCACACTTGGATATAATTTGAACAAAAAATTACATGTGTAAACAAAATATGTCTAAATTTCTCTTGTCATTTCAAATCTTGATCCATTTTGATTCCTTGATTAGGGGATACAGAATCACTGCCACGGAGTGTGCTGGTGTGTCACAGCAATGCAATTCCGATTCACACAACGAAGCTGAGGTGGTTTAAGGTTTATCAATGAAGAAAATCACCGATCAACCGCCATAGAATATAATGTGAAACAAGAAAACCGGAATAGTACATTCATCAGATTGCCGATGCCCAAAATGTGTTGTCTCATATATCTATATAACAATGTGATGTAGAGCCGCTATTTATTCGTCTTTGAACCGGTTATGCTCAGGAGAATGACATAGAATCATTATTATCTTGTGCATAGAAGGTGTTGGTCTTGAGTTGAATTACCGTAAACTACATAAATGCTACCTTTCTACTATAGTACTATATATAAAAATTTGTTGTATTGTTGGGAAAATAATGTGATTCAAAAAGTTGTTTTGATCCTGGACAAGGGCACTGAAAACCATTAAAGAGATGTAAATGTATTTTCACACGTAAAGCTTGAAATCTACTGAACCTATATTATTCAATCTGTTTCCTTTAATTAAAAAATTGTAAAATTAAATCGGCGATCGTTATTTATTTTGGAATGAAGGCGCATTAGGAGACTGTTACCAACAAGTTCTGAGCTGACCTACTTTTGATGAAAATTTCTGGTGATTTTTGATGAAAATCACTGGCGATTCTGACTTGGGCGGTGCCCATCTTAATATAGACAGGATTTCAACTGGGGGTGGGGATTTCCAAGAGTTCAGTTCGCGTTCGGGTCCTAATGCCTACTGTACTTCGTAGGTCCTGTGACGTTAGTCACACTGCCATGTATTTAATCCTTTTCTCAATAAACTCATACAGATATCAAGCTGTGCCAGTTGTTCCCTTATATGTACCATTCGATAGCTTTGCATTGACTTTCTCCACCTCATAATATTTTTGAAGATCATATTTAAGGCTATCTAGGAGGGGCAGCATCTGGTTTATGCAAACCCTAAATATGGAATAGTTAATCAACAAAGAAATCAAGTGAACAACCTTCTGTAAATCTTATATATACACATGGAACCTATTGTAAACTACCATTCCTGATGGTGACATGAATAATTTTATGTCAAAATTTTGATCTACAAAATGCTTTTCACTAATATTTCTAGAGTCACTTTCCTCCTGTATTATTGTGAATGTTAGGTATAGTAGCGTATGCATGCCAGTTTTACTGTCAAATAATTAATTCTGTCCATATATCCATTAGTGGTGAAAGTGTCGTGACATGTGTGAACTGATATCATGTATTGTGTTGATCATTCCATGTTCCCAGCGTTTGCCCGAGCAGTACTAGCAGCCTACAGTTCATGTATACTGGTGGTCCTTCTCCGAGTTCAGCTCAATATTATTGGTGGTTATATATACTTGAACAACTTACCCCAAAGAAATGCAAAGGTATGATTCATTCAAGTGCTTTCTCCTTTTGTAAATTTGAAATCCATGTTAATCTATATATTAAACAACTGACCTATTTATGCCTAGAGTTGAGGAATGCAGGTTATTTAGTATTTTGCAGAGGATGCATGTATCAAAGAATCTTAATTTTATTCGTTCACAAAATGTCTTTGGAGATTACTTTATCAATATTATTGCACTGATATTTTTGTTGGAAGATCATTGAATGTCTCTGTGGAGGTCAGATCTTGGAATTGGGACACCTAACTCTCTCTCTGCCAATCATTATTGAACTTGACACACTTATTCAGTGCGAAGTAACTGAGGGCATCACACGGATCAAAGATCAGGTCTAAGATTTAAGGTCATGAAGCAGAAACATGAACATGTATTTGCCCCTTGTTAAATTTGTGTTGATTTTTCTTTCCCCAAGAGTGCCGAAGGCCCAGTGGTGCCCTCTAGTGTCCAGGAAAGATACCTATCACTGGTCCAGTATTTTATGACTCAAGGTAATTAACAACTTTTATCTGTACTTTAAGCCAAAGCTCTTGTAAATTCATAGCAATTTAATTATTCTACATTATTGTCTTGGAAATCATATCAGTTCACCAACACCCATTATTCATCCAATTTCAACTGAATCAATGAAAATATACAGTAAAATTCTAGTGACAGGTAGTAAAAACTTTTCCATTATAAAATCGGGGTGGGGGGGGATGTCAATTATTAGAACATTAAGTTGACAAAATGGTCCGATATCATGCATACAATCCATTATTTCTTTATTGTCACGTCGGGAGACTAGAGTATTGGGATCCGTCCGTCCGTCCATCTGTGATTCCGGACAATAACTTCTGTAAAACTGAACAGATATTTTTCAAATTCGATATGTGGGTATCTCGCCTCAAGATCTCGCTTGGGATTGTTCTTCATGCCAATTCGCCGATAGGTGGTGCCACCTGAGTGCCAAGTTAAAATTTCATTTCCAGACAATAACTTTTGAAAACCTTAACAGATTCTTTCCAAATTTGGTATGTGGGTACCCTGCCCGAAGATCTCACTTGGGATTGTTTTTCATGCCGATTCATGTATAGGTGAGGCCCCCTGTGTGCCAAGTTAAAATATTTTTTCTGGACAATAATTCTGAAAACCTGACTGGATTAGGACAAATTCAGGGGGCCTTAAACCACTGGGGTTTTTATTATACGCCCGCCAAAAGGCGGACGAATTATGTGATGGCGGTTTCCGTCCGTCTGTCCGTCTGTCCGTCCGCCGTGTCCGGTCTATATCTGGGACAGTTTTCTGTCTACAGTTCTAATTTTTGGTGAGTGGATACCCTATGGGGAGACGATGTGTCGCGTACCAAAATGAAGGTCGAGGTCAGAGGTCAAAGGTCACTGGCCTAAAAAAACAGGAAATCACTGAAGTGTTCGTGTCCGGTCTACATCTGTGAACGTTTTCTATCCACAGTTGCAAATTTTTGTGAGTGGATACGCTAGGTGAAGACGATGTGTCGCGTACCAAAATTAAGGTCGAGGTCAGAGGTCAAAGGTCACTGTTGCCTAAAATCAGGAAATCATTGATCGTTGACAGTTTTCTATCTACAGTTCTAATTTTTGGTGAGTGGATGCCCTAGGGGGGAACGATGTGTTGCATACCAAATGTAGGTCGAGGTCAGAGGTCAAAGGTCAGTGTGACTGAAAAATCAGGAAATCATTAAAAATTTCTAATTTTTTGTGAGTGGATTCAATAGGAGGAAATGAAGTGTCGCATACCAAAAAATAGGTCAAGGTCAAAGGTCAGTGTGACCCCAAAATCAGGAAATTATTAAAAATAACATTTTTTTGTGCCAGTAGATACACTAGGGGGACACAATGTGCCACCTACCAAAATGTAGGTCAAGGTCAAAGGTCAAGGTCACTGTGACCCCAAAATCGTGGAATTGTTAAAAATCATGATTTTTTGAGTCCATTGAGAAATTACGGGGATTCGTTTCGTCATGTACCGAAATTTAGATCCAGGTCCATAGTCAAGGTCGCTGTGACCCCAGAATCAAGGTCAAAGGTCAGTGTGACCTAAAAATCAGGAAATCAATAAAAATTACTAATTTTTTATGAGTGGATTCAATAGGGGGAAATGAAGTGTCGCATACCAAAAAAAATAGGTCAAGGTCAAAGGTCACTGACCCCAAAATCAGGAAATTATTACAAATAACATTTGTTGTGTCAGTAGATACATTAGGGGGACACGATGTGTCACATACCAAAATGTGGGTCAAGATCAAAGGTCAAGGTCACTGTTACCCCAAAATTGTGAAATTGTTAAAAATCATGATTTTTGTGTCCATTGAGAAATTATGGGGAGACGGTTTATCATGTACCAAAATTTAGGTCAAGGTCAATAGTCAAGGTCACTGTGACTTCAGAATCAAGAAATCTTTGAAAAGTTTTTTTTTTTTTGTGTCAGTGGATACATTAGGGGGACATGTAGGTCAAGGCCGAACGTCAAGGTCACTGTGACCCCCAAAATCATGAGATTTATAAAAATCATGATTTTTTTTGTGTCCATTGATACATTGAGGGAAGACGATGTGTCCTGTACCAAAATTTAGGTCAAGGTCAAAGGTCCATGTCACTGTGACCCCAAAATCAGGAATTCATTACAAGTCACATTTTCGTATGCCTGTCGAAGACGAGGTCATGCAATGCGATGTTGCGTTCTATCCATTCATCCATTAACATTTGTTGTCCATGCGATAACTCTAGTTTCAAGGTATGGATTGGTACCAAACTTTGAGTATACCTTAATCGCATGGCAAAGAGGAGCCATACATCAATCGATCAAAGGTCAAGGTCACAGTCACCCAAAACTGAATCAAGTATAAGATGTGATATATGTTACATTCTCAGAAGCACAAAATTGTAGACCTTTCTCTGGTGTGCTAGCTACCAATTGGAATCAAGGCTATTAAACAAACTTGAAATTTGGACCAATATAATTCCAGATATACGGGCGTATATTGAAGCCCCTTGGGCTCTTGTTTGTTTTATTTTAGAGTTTGATCAAAATTATTACAATGACTGATCTAGTTTTCTCTACAAAATTTGGGGTGATTGAATTTTAATAGGATGATTTCTATCTGGAGCAGATAATTGCTTGTGCACTGCTCACTTTCTGTTTATACTGGTCCACCTGTTCCAAACAGGTCATGTACAATACCATATGTACCACAATATCCAATCAACAGCCTTGATTTCATTTCTGGTTTAGCCATTTCACAACTTTCTGACCAAACTAACAAATCGTTGTTTTGAACCGGAATGTCTGGTACATCCAGTGAATGAATTGTCCAAGTCCTTCATTCTTTTGTTTGTACTTGTTTGCAGGTATCCATGAATTGGGCCAGGCCATAGAAACTGCAGTAACTCAGACTTTAGAAAGGTGAGAATCCACATTCCCTGGGTCATTCCTCTCAGCGCCCAACCTTATGCTACACCCCTTCTTAAGAAATCCTGGTGACTCATCCAGTGATTGACCTGGCTTTTCTACTGACCGTTCTCCCATTGTCAGAGTCTGTAACCTCCTACTGCCTGTGTAACACCCTCTGAATGCATTGTACTGCAATATGTGGCTTGCATGTGCATTCAGATTTCATAGATTTTGATTGACACAGGAAGCATGTATCTGTCTATGAGAGACATGAAAAAATATATTTATGTCTCAAATCTACACCTGCTATAGTTGCCCTAATACTCCTTTGAGATTCTGCTGTAGATTAAAAAATTCTCACCCTCTGGAGCCTCAGCCAATAGGTTACACTGCGCCTGCGCCCAAAACACACTCACCCAAATCACTTTTCTTCCTACAGCACAGCGTGCTGACGTGTTTAGAGAAAGCTCTGCTAAGAATTAGATTTTGATTTTTTTTTTACCTATCTTGATAGGAAAAATCAGTCTATCTTTAGTATACAGCATTGTAAAACAATGTCTAAAACAACTAGAAATACTAAGCGCTGCACATCTTGCAGACAATCTTGGTCAAGTTTGTATTTACATTTCCTTTGTTTTTCCTGCAAGACGCATTTATGTTATAGGAAAAATACGTGCCTTGAGTGTATTTCTTGGCCCGACCAAGACTGGTACGACTATGCACAGGCCAGACGGAGTTACTTATTGCAGGCCGCGGTAGATGAGGAATTGGCACCCATCGACAGGCAACAAGCCGAAATTTATCTCAAAGTTGATAGAAATATCTATGAAGACATGCCAGATTGTCCGTCACCGGTATCGCCTGTAATTCCACCAAGCGGCACTATACGTGTCGAAAACTTACCTGGCCAGCTGTTATCGAGAGTACCGGTTACGGTCAGTCCCCACTGCTTTGCGGACAACAGAGGCAGTGGGAAACAAAGGGAAGAGAACAAAAGGAAAGAGAAAGACCACTGAGCCAAACCTGCCTTTTGTTATCGGAGAACAACAGCCTATTGTACAAACTAGCCTTTTGTTGTCAAGGCAGGACGAAAATCTGGTTTTTGTCTTGAACCTGCAGACTGACCTTGACCTTTCTTTCACGAAAAAGATGGAGGCCAGTGGGATGATTTTATGGTCATTTACGACTGGATTTACGCTAACAACGACTGGAAATCATCGTCTCGAGTCTTCAAGTTTCCGTTGGGAAGTATACGTTGCTAAATTTTAACGATAATATAATGGCTATTATGAATTCTTTTCTGCCATTTTACTTCGTTATATTGTGTTGTTGTTGTTACTCACGTCATCAAGTAGGCGCGTGTTATAAAATATCAACAGCTTATTATACGCACGTTGCACACAGGTGAATGTGCCTAATTGCTCTCTTGATAAATAAATGTTATCATTTTATTCGTTTATAAAAATCACGAGTCTATGAGAATTTGTGCGCATTTTTGGTACACAATTTTTCAAGAAATATTTTCCGTTTCTATTACGAAGAAACTTAGCCTAGATATATGCTGGTCTCTAAAGTAAATCATTCAATCTAAAACAGGCTTTCATGTATTTAAATCAGAATGTTCTTTAAATCAGTTACGATTTCTTAGATCTATATTTGAAATTAATCTTAGTATTAAATTAATTTCTTTTTACTGAGAAATTATGAACAGAGCTGATGTGGGTTTATTTTCCCTGGAAGACAAACAGAATACTCTCATCCCACACGACATTAGTGTTACAAAGATTTTCCCTGGCATTATGTCTGCACAGGTCTTATTCAGGGTTATATCGAGCAGACTTGTTACGTTCAAGACAAAGATCAAGTCTGGAGTATGCAATCGTTTGTCACTGCCTAGGAACACAGTACCCAGGCTACGGTTCAATTGTTTACGTTTAGAGCTATCATTTCAATCAAGACCGAACAATAGCCCCAACTTATTCTTCTCAGCGGACGTCCGACCTGGAGACGCCCTCTATCTAGCCACAGTCCAGTACAATCGACTCTATGGACTACGGCTTCATTCATTCATAGACTGCTAATGATTTTAGCCGTCTCTCTTTTACTTGCTTCGTCCAAAACAGCTCTTTGGTCTACAGCATTGTAAAATTAAATTAATTTCTTTTATTGAGAGATTTAAAATAAAATAAAATTAAAAATTATCTGCATAATTTTTACTTTCATAATTAACTGGATGATAATTTTATACTTTTGTGACGGACTTGTAAGTATGTGACCTCAATTTTATATTGATTCAGCATTGAACATTTATTTCATGGGTTATTAGGTAACACCATTGATTTCTTTATGAATCATTTGATTGGTCAGTTCCAGATTGTGGAATTATGGGGCATGTTCTTGGACTACGCCATTGCCTTCCTAGACCATGTTTCCTCTTCCACTTGTCCGTTATAGATCGTCCTTCATTTCAGATTCCGCAACGACACTTTGGGCTCCGTCTTTACATCGACTTGTTCTTTAACTCGGTCGGTTTCACTGCATCTTGTGATTTGGAACGATAGACTCTACTACACTATATGCTATGGTTTCATATGAGCCTCTACGATGTGTTCAAATCTTTATCGTCATTTGTTGTCCGCATCATTAGTACTCCGTTTCAGATGTTATCATTTTCAGGGTTCATACTTATGTAAGTATCACAGGACAATCAAGTCTAGATATAACGTGTCGAGATGTGTCCATCTGCCAACGACTCAGGACCCAGACAGTAGTTCCTACATGAAGTGTCAACCTCCGTTTTTCACGGACGTCAACTCTGGAGTATGGATGCGTTACATTTGCGGATTGATGGCCTACTACTACCTTTGTGTCGGAGATGTTCGAGCTTACAAGTTTGTTGCTCTGTTATGGTCTCCATGTTACTTCATCCAGACGAACCTCCTGTACCGGACTGTCATTGGATCAAGTATTGTAGTGTTCCCAACCACTCTACCTTACCCTCTGCATGGATAGAGTTGCCAGGTTTGGATCCCTTTTTCCTTAACCATTTGGTAGTCGGCGGCCGTTTACAGCTGGGAGTTTGACACCTGTCGCCACCACCCTGTGTCATTATGACGTCGGTTTCATCGACCCGGGCCATCTACATCTCTCAGGATTGGTAAACCCCATCGATTTACTAGACACAGATCTTCACATACCCATTCATCCTCCTCGCTTCCTACGCTTACCATCGCTGGTCGATGATTCGAGTGGCAGTTTCTCCCTTTTTCGGAGTCAACATCGCATCATGATTTTTCATCAGTATCTCAAAACCAATCATGGCGTTCCTGCATCTATGGGTATTCATATCGAGGTATACACAGTCGACATCTTGGTTTTTCCCTCACCCTCAGAAGTCAGAGTTGCTACCAGCGCAATGTCGTCACTTCATCGGGGCTG
Source organism: Hanleya hanleyi (assembly GCA_036873755.1). NCBI lineage: Eukaryota > Metazoa > Mollusca > Polyplacophora > Lepidopleurida > Hanleyidae > Hanleya > Hanleya hanleyi. Next base: position 173,207 of record JAVTVY010042061.1, on the reverse strand, counting down.
TCTTCGACTCAGTCCATAAGTTGGCACAATCTCTAGAAGACCGGTGGACCAAGCTTCAGACTATGGTTCCAAGTTTTTGCTTCACCTTTTCAGCACTCAAACTTTGGCAGTCTTTTAGGTCAACTCACATCCACTCAAGACCTCACTCACTACGGTCGTCTCCAAGTTCGGCCTCTGCAACACCACCTACAGGGATATCTTCAGATGTCATTCCTCAACCCCCTGTCCGGTATTGACGTTTCTACATCCACATCTGATTTGGTAGCAGTCCCGTTACAATGTCATGCGTGGAGTACCCCTTGTACCATCAGCTCCACTACACCATCTCTACACCAATGCGTCCGAGACAGGTTTGGAAGCCCATCTAGACGACCTAGAGATGGCCGACAGATGTCGACATCGGATGCCAAACTTCATATCAACCTCTTGGAAATGGAAGCTGTCATCTGTGCAGTCCAGCATTGGAGTCATCTACTGGTGAATTCGTCTCGTCCCATCATCAACAGACAATTCATACCAACAAGATGGGTACCACCGGATCCTTCCCAACATCCCGTCTGGTTTGGACCCTCTTCGACTGGGCTTTGCAACATCACTACCACATGCGTGCTCGTCATGTCCCAGGTCAGCTCTATGTATTAGCAGATCATCTGTCTCGCCAGACACTTTACTACAGACCGAATGGCAACTGCATCCAGAGGTCTCCCAACACATCACCAGCATCTGGGAAACCCTCTGATCGACCTGTTTGCGAGGAGGAACAATGCACAGCATTCCCTATGCATCAGTCCGCTTCTGGACCCTCGAGCCTACGCCATTGATGCCCTATCAATTAACTGGCACAAATTCCTTGCATACGCCTACCCACCCATTGCCTTACTGCAGGAAGTACGACAGAAGATTGTTCAATACGACTGCATCATTCTTCTCATTGCTCTGTGGTGGCCTCGTCGACTGTGGTTTTTCCGGCCCTGATCCCTCTACTCGCCGCCTCTCCACGTCACCTACCAGTTTGGGGCCAACCTGTTAAGCCAATCCTGCGGGATACCCCATCACAACCCTCAGTGGCTCAACTTATACGTCTGCAGATTACCAAGTGTACCCTCACAGACCAAGGATTTTCAGCAGATATTGCAGAGACGATGGTTTCACCCAACCGATCTTCTACATCACAGCACCAGTCTAAGTGGAGATTTTTCGTCTCATGGTATCGACGTCGAGGCTCCGATCCCGACACTGCTTTCTTCTTCACCTGCACCAAGATAAGAAGTTTAAAAGCAGCACTATTGAAGGGTACCGATCAACCTTGGCCCGGGTTCTACGTTTATCTGCTGGCATTGACATTAGAGCCTGGATCCCAATATCTCTGCTCTTCTACATGCCTGTGCATTACAGTCACGTCGTTCCCGACAACTATTACGAAGTGGGACATGGTGTGGTTTCTCAGCGCATACCTTTGCCCACCACCCTTTGAACCATTACAGTCAGCCTCTATGAAGCTGTTTCCTACAAGACTGCCTTCCTAGCGACCTGGCGTCTAGAGTATCCGAGCTTCATGCCTTGGAAAGGAAATCAATGACTTGGACGGCAGATTGGGCATGCATATCCTTCCGCCTGTTAATAAGTTCATTGCCAAGAATGAGACTGTACGACTAGGACCTTGTGCTCAACGTCTGTATTCCATCCCTGCATTATCAGATTTTGTTCAAGGACTTGATAACGACATCTTACTGTGTCCAGTACGAGCAATACGTCACTACCTCAGCCGTACCAATCCTATCAGAGGTTCTTGTCGACGACTGATGCTCTCTCTTCTCCCAAGGGCTACTCAAGACATTACCAAGAATACGGTGGCCTCTTGGTTGAGCAAGACCATTAAATGGACATACGAACTATCCCTCGATGCCCCCCCACTGCTAGCCTCTGCATCTTCTCATGAAATACGAGCCATCGCATCATCATGGCCTTTATGGAAGAACGTATCGCTGGATGACATTGTCCAAACCTGTGCTTGGAGTGCCAATTCCACGTTTACAGATTTCTATCTGAGAGACTTGTCAGTACAAACAGACAACCTGACCATGTTAGGGCCGCTCGCTGCTGCCCAACATGTAGTCGCCTAGTCTTCAAAGGAAAAAGAGGGGGGGGGGGTGCAGTACCGATCTCAAGCCGACCGACCAGTCTGCAAGATGGTTAAGAGTCACGGCATATCGGTAATCGCCAATACCAGCCAAGTCAGCTATCAAGACCCCAACACTATTAAATACAGTGAGTATAAATGTATTTATTTTTTCTAGGTAAATCTAGTGTCGGACATTCAAGAAAAGTTCATAGAAAGAAATTGGCGATTGGAGCAACCGTTGGTACCCTAGTATTCGGGTTCAGAAGCCCCGGTCCTTATACCCTTCTTACCGTCTCACTAGTAATTGCCCCTTAGCCCCTACAGTGCTCTTAGGCCCAGGGTCCACTGACGGGTTCAATTAACGTACCACAACCATGGTCAGTTGGTTCCACTAGTATTCGGGTTTAGAAGCCTCGGTCCTTATACCCTTCTTACCGTCTCACTAGAAATTGCCCCTTAGCCCCTACAGTGCTCTTAGGCCCAGTGATCATCTCCGCGGTTACAGCCACACTTCAACAAAGCCGAGGCCCACCTCCTACTGTTGGTAGTGGGCAACTATAGCAGGTGTAGATTTGAGACATAATATTAAACATTTATAAACAATGTTAGTATTTATTATCAAATCAAACCTGCTATAGTCTTGACTGCCCGACCCAGCCTCCCCGCACTCTTCTCGGCCTTGCACGCAGCACGCTATAGGCTTATAGAAGAAAAGTGATTTGGGGAAGTGCGTTTGGGCGCAGGCGCAGTGTAACCTATTGGCTGAGGCTCCAGAGGGTGAGAATTTTTTAATCTACAGCAGAATCTCAAAGGAGGATTAGGGCAACTATAGCAGGTTTGATTTGATAATAAATACTAACATTGTTTATAAATGTTTAATATCCAGTATAATCAGGGGCTGTTACAGGCCTTATTTTATACCGTTATATGGCGCCCAAAATAAACGAGGTCTAAAAACACCCAAATTAAGAAATGAAAAATGCCCAAATTATGACGAAAAAATTCAGGTATTTTAGTTTATTTTATGCAGCAAATTTACGTCTTGTATTTAATTTTAAGATGGTTTACTCACGTTTGTGTTTGTCACTTCAAAAATGAAGCGGCGAAATCAAGACGTCATGTCACTTTCACCAACCCGATTCATATGAACTTCACTTGATAACTTGATAGGGAAATGGTAACTTTAACTGTGCTGAACGCTAGCCGGGAGTTATTGTCTTACGGGTCGCGTGGAACAAGGTGTTTGTGCAGCGACCCCTGGTGGCGAGGTTGATTCGAGCAGACTTTTAGTTCCTGTGAAGAAAGCAAACGCGCCGCGTGGTCGGCCACTGACAACCGGGAGTTTTCATAATCCGAAAAGGGCCAGCTATGTCAGAAGAGCACTGCTGAGCTTGTGAAGACAATGGGCGGGGGAATAGGCCGTTTTATTCAGAAACGTCCACGGACCAATCCTGGTAATTTCATGTTCCTAGTCATGTTCTTTGGGAGTTGTCTTCCCTTGGCCTATGTCACCAGTGCAGAGATCGCCAGGTTTTCAGTTGCCAAGAAATATGGACTAACCTCCCGGTCTCATGGAAGAGTTTAGAAATCTCACGAAATTCATAGGATATCTTCTCAAAAGTCTAAATCTGCACAAAAAAAAGACTTATTTTCTCATGTAAAGGAATGTACGGTAATTTCCCTATTAATTCGCGATGTAGTGATGAAACTCACCACTCCAAAAATTGGCTACTTTCGAATTATTTGTTGAGCCAATTCTAGAAAAACGCGAGTGTTCGAATTAAATGTCGCGCCGACTTTCACGGAGAATCCAAAATGGCGGACCGCTTCGCCGTGGTCGTAGTGATCGTATTTATTAACGTGTATTAACTTTGAGATCTCACCATAGTTTCCATAAAATGCAGTGTATGAGGTCAGAAAATCTCCTCTATCCTGATAAAGGCGTCTAATTTTATTCGAGGAAGTCAAGCATATTTATCGAGTGACAAGTTCAGCACGATCATGCAGATTTTTGAGCTGACGTCCGTAAATTCGCGTCCATAATAACATCGTAAAAGTAGGCCAAAACATTGAACGTATTCCTTCCTTTTGTTCAGTATTAGCTATGATCTATATTATGAAACCTAACTGACATGGAATTGAATGAATATTCTATATATATAAAACTATACACATATTAGAGTATTCCATGTTCGAGTCGTTCGGTATGTCGACGTTGTTGTTGTGAACCCTGAAAATGAACCAACGGCAAATTTATGTAGGATTATATCACGAAGTTTTAGACAGATTAGCGGACTGTCATAGAGTTTTTGGTCTTCATTGTGCATGATTTTACACACACCATCCAGGACTTGAATAAATATCCCGGACCTATGACACGAAATTAATGTAGAATTAACGGCGGATTGTACAAGAGAACCGAGTGTCAGTCGGCAATACACGTTTCGATTTGTTTGTTTCAAGTATGAGAATATCTATTACGGTACCGGTACTGTAACAGTTTACTAAAAGTATAGGTCGAAGTATGATATCGTTCTGAATATTAATTAAATACTGTTATGTTCTCATCTCCGAAACTTTACCTAATGCCATTTAAATGTTTCTCAAATTTGTTTAGCATATAGAGTAATGGAATAGCGGGTAGCGATGTTTTGATTCTTAGTGTAAAAATGCGCGGTGTAATTCCAAAGAATTTTTGATTGCTGGAATTTTGGTAAGTTCGTGGGTATTCATAAGAAATATTTTCATTCACCATAAAATATTTAACAAAACCGGAAAGAGTAAGTCTTTATGATAACTATATTTGAACAAAACAGAGCACATGCAGAGATGATTGTTGTCGGCGCTTCACATCGCGAAATTTGTTTGTGTCCCCTTGTGGGAAAACTGCATCCGTTTTACATTTTTGTATCAAATCGTCACCACTCACTTGAGCCTGTTGCCCGCTGTTCAGTTGTTCGTATTCCACATAAACTGCATGGTAATTTCAATAATATCACTTGATTGAAAGTTCCCGTTTCACAATGTATGACTGCCGACTCAAAAACAAGTCATTCAACAGTGCTTAATTCTTGAAAAGGAAACTTTTACCTGCATCCGATCGTCTTTCTGATTTGAGATTTGGCCCGACTGCAGCTTTTCTATAATTTATAAATATACACTCAGTAAATATAACCGGATCCACTTCAGAGAATATACAGAAATCGACATCTCAATTAACTGGTAAATTAGACCGATCTATGTAAGTTGTGATTGTATTCTGGTCGAAGAATCATGGCGAAAAAATCTACCAAATGTACAATCCCGTTTCTCAACGGTTTAGTGAAATTAATTCAGCCTTTCAGAGAATCTAGTTGAGGAAAGTTATAAAATATATCCATATGCTCAATATCATGATGCTTTTGTCCGTGCAGTACTGAGAACCATATGTGGATGGATTTATTCCATTTTTCTAAAAAAAAATCTAAACAACACTAATATCGAAATTACAACCGCGGCATGCGATTGTTGACTCCAGGTCAGATCGATAGCCGGCTTCATCTGAAAATATATTAGCATAAAATGTATTCTATTTAATCACCAACGTATAAAAGTTAAAGTGGGCATGAATTAATGAGGGACGATGAACCACCGTAAAGACTTCAACAGAAAAGGAGCGCCATGAAAATTTCCTTAGACCGTGTCACGTCGATCACCGTTGTCGGTGATTTTTATGTTCCGTTCAAACATAATTCATTCGCATGCAGTTCTGCCTTCTCGGAAAATATTCACCGTGTTTTTCAAATAAAGGAATGCTGGTTTAAAGAAAGATATTTGATATACGAACGGCTGCAAACTGAAGAATGATTCAATAGCGGGCCGTGTGCAGACACTCGACCACGTGCGGGGACTACCGTATATATTTTTCCCGACTGCGGCGAAACGCGATCAAGTTAGGATAAAATTACAGGACTGCGGAGTTAATTGAATCAATTTTATTCCTTATAGACTGTAAGTAATAGTAATTCAGTCTGATTATATTGTACCATTCCCTGTTGTTTCTCTGCGCTTACAAATAATAGCATACGCCGATATACTATACGAGATTCTAGTAACACATTCACTTTACTTTCATCGACACGAACTCCGTGGCGAAAACGGGAGTGTTCGAATTTATTGTTTCACGGATATTGAAAATGCTCCCGTGTTCGTTTTATTAGGATGGACAAAATCACGACAGCGGAAAAATCGGCCGTTTTCGAATTAAGTTTGGAAGGTGAATTAATAGGGAAATTACCGTAATATAACATTTTTGACAATTTTTCTATAAAAATTGATATAATCTCATATGAAAATTTGTTGTCTGGAAGTGAGTCTGAAGTGTTTTAGAGCGTATGAGAATGTCTAGCGGCTGAGGCCCGAGACGAGCCCCAGACCCCCGGCCAAAAATTAACACCCAAATTAACAAGCAAGCTGTATCTGCCCCTGATATCTGATAGAAGAAGGAACAAATTAGCAGAGCTGTTGAAAAGAGCACACGCTACAATGTCATGTTAGGCTGTGACCACTCCACTCAGTTAAGCAATGGATAATGCTGATTGGCAGAGACTCGTGTGTACAGAAGCAATGCATCGCGTTTCAACCCCAATACAATCAGAGGATATATCTGAGAGTAGGAGGTATACAATCTGATGCCAGGAGAATGAAACGGACAAAGATGAATTCGGAAGATGATAATAGTTTGGATAATATTATCATTTACTCTTTGCCTATTACCATCAGAATTTCTGGTCTTAGCAGAGCCAATAATTCGTGACAAAATTACATAGTATTAATAATAATAATAATAATAATAATAATTCTTTATTACAGACACAAATGGTCTATAGAATGGACAAATAAATAATAAGATGGCAGACAAAAGACAAAATTACTGGCGCGTTACATAAATTAGGTGAGACCAATGGCGAATTAGACGCGAAGTCTGAGACAGATCTGAAAGCCGCAAAGTTGCAAGTAAGGAGTTGTCTGATGACATAAGTCTGTTCCGTAGAGAATTGATCTGGCGTCGAATAACCTCATTAAGGCTGAGTACGGAGTTAATTCCAAACATGAAAGTAGCACTACAATTACGGGGGAAGTGCATTAACCAGCGAAATGCGTTGTATGTCACACGCAGTTTTCTCAGGTTACATGGCGAGTACAAAGACCACAGATGGCTGCAATAGATGCTAGTACAGTACGACGAGAACAGTTGCTTCTTAACATCTTGAGAACACATAGAGAACTTTCGAGCCAGAATGTTAGCACGAATGCATAAATTTCTAGTTTGCACAGACATATCATAACTGTCGGTGAGATCACTGGAGATAAAATGACCAAGATATTTGGCGTTGTCAACATAGTTCAACTGTGAGCCAGACAGTTTAACAGAGGGTGCTTTCAGGTCATTGAACTTTTTTGGGCGAAAACACATACATAAGCATTTTTTCGTGTTGAAGACAATATCATTGTCAGTCGCAAAATCATCACATATGTCGAGTAAAGTCTGAAGACCCTTGGCAGAGGGACTAATAAGGCATAGATCGTCAGCGTATATCAGGTGGTTAAAGAAGACACCGGCAACATTACATCCTAAGTTGGACCGAGATATGTTAATGTCGAGTTCGTGAATGTAGACGTTGAAAAACAGAGGAGACAAAAAACCACCTTGACGAACTCCATTTCCAGCAGGGAATCCCTCCGAGAACGCACAACCCCATCGGATACAGAAACTTTGCACCATGTTCCAATGACAGAGCAGAGCAATAATGAATCTCGGGACATTCCGATCGATTAGACGCTTCAATACTGTCCAATGATTTATCCTGTCGAACGCTTTACTGGCGTCAAGAAATGAGACAAACACAGGACTTCCCTGGGACATATAGTGGTGGATAGTCTCCTTGAGAACAAAAATGCACTGATCTGTAGAATGACCCTTTTTGAATCCGAACTGAAAGTCGGATGTAAACAAATGCGGTTCACATTTGGCTAATATAATACGCTCGATGAGTTTCGAGAACACAGAAGTCAGGGCGATCGGGCGATAATTGTCAGTCAGTAATGTTCCCGGAATTATTTTTTACAATGGGAACAATGCAGACTTTGGTCAGGTCGGGCGGAACATAACAGTGATTAAATATGCCCTCAACAAGGTTACCAACGTGATCAAGGAGGATATCGGAGGCATATTTGAAGTGCTCCGCGGACAGGTTGTCTAGACCAGGACATTTCCCTAGTTCAAGTGATTCAATTATGTCGCATAGCAAAGTTCGAGGGACGTTACGTGGAGTATTATCCTATTGAAATTGTAATTTAGCATGACGCATGTGTAGCACGACAGGGCCTTCACGAGGGCTACCGCTATCCCGCCACAGAAGAAAAGACATACTTAGTGACGATGAAAGACAGAAAGGCACATTAAATATGTAACAGATCCTGAGATTAGTGGAAACTACTTCACAATTACATATATTGATACACGTCATTTTTCAGATTTTGTTTCATTATCTTGTAGAAAATCTTTGAAACAGAAGTTCTCACTAGGTGATGTCCAGACGACCATTGAGGCTGTACGACAGAAACTGGAATGTGGTATAATCCAGGGGTCGAGTACGATAGCCACGATGCCATTATGTCACTTCATGCTTCCTCCAGAACAGGTTCATGATTTCGTGAGTTATTATCTGGTCTACTTCCATCATTCTTGTTCCATGTTTCTGCAATCGTCATAAAGATTTAATTTAAAAGATATCATTGTCTCAGAATAGCCCATTGTCTCGGATTAGCCTGTTGTCTTAGATTAGCCCATTGTCTCAGAATAGCCTGTTGTCACAAAATAGCCCCTTGTTTCTGAATAGCCCAATGTCTCAGAATAGCCCATAGACCTGCCCATTGTCTCACTATAGCCCATTCTCTCAGATTAGCCCATTGTCTCAGAATAGCCTGTTGTCTCAAAATAGCCTGTTGTTTCCGAATAGCCCATTGTCTCAGAATAGCCCATAGACCTGCCCACTGTCTCCATATAGCCCATTGTCTCAGATTAGCCCATTGTCTCAGATTAGCCCATTGTCTCACAATGGCCTGTTGTCTTAAAATAGCCCATTGCCTCCGAATAGTCCATTGTCTTAGAATAGCTCATTGTCTCAGAATAGCCCATAGACCTACCCATTGTCTCAGTATAGCCCATTGTCTCAGAATAGCCCTTTGTCTCAGATTAGCCCATTGTCTCAGATTTGCCCATTGTCTCAGAATAACCCATTGTCTCAGAATAGCCCGTTGTCTCAGAGTAGCCTGTTGTCTCAGAATAGCCTTTCGCCTTAGAGTAACCCATCATCTCAGAATAGCCCATTGTCTCTGTATATCCTATTTGCCTCATAGTAGTCCATTTTCTCAGAATAGCCCGTTGTCTCAGAATAACCCATTGTCTCTGAATAGCACATTGTCTCTGAACAATCCATTGGCTCAGAATTGCATGTTTGCCAGATTTGCAATTGTTATTCACAAGTGCAAATAGAGGGGTACAGGCTGAATGATTGAGCTAAGTCTAGGCTATTATGAAAAACAATTGAGGAAAATTAGCAAATGTGCCAATTTGGCATGAAAATGTAAACTACAAGGTTTGATACATGATGATTCTACTAGATATCTTTCCATCCTTTTTCATATAATCAACATTGTTGCTCATATTCCCCATTGTTCTCCATAAGAGCTTACCTTATATGCCTAGTATTTCCCTGAAAACTGTCATTAACATTTAAAATTTCAACAATCTGAAGGAGAAACTCTATAAGCTACACCTTGGGTTCAAGTCTATCTATACTTTGGGTTTGAGGGTTTTTCCAATCTTTTAACATGCTTTCTTGCCACTCATAATTGTTGGAAATATGGTGATGGGCCCATTTTCTAATTGTAATCATTAATATATGTGGTAACAATGCAAGCAAAAATGAAATGTTCACCATGTGAATGTTTCTCTGAGATTGCATATTAAAGGAGAAGTCTCAACGTAATTTTTCCTCAGGAATTTTCACTATATAAATGCTCCGTGAAAGGAATTTTTTTGACGGAAATAATTGATTCGCTGTGACAATTTGTGATTTGTTTATTTGTCAAAGAGTAGCTGTAGGGCGCCACCATATTTTACACATATAAGCGATTCTCTGTGGACTGCGATGATGCTCTTGTTCCATGTGACGTAACACAGGCAAAATCATTGGTAGCATCACAAGCTCTTCATCACAATGCTAACTCAACTCAGACATCATTCTTCCTCAACTCTGACCTATCTAATGGTGGTGCCCTTTAGTCGTGATAGTTGGTTAGCATGAAATAAACATGCTTTATCTCATACACTAAATGGATTATTCTCGTAAAACCGATAAATTTCAGAAATATAATATCAAGGAGGAAATGTAGAGAAGAAAACATGTTCAGGCGAGGTCTCCTTTAACTGCACATTTTGTACTGAATCATGCATTACTTATATCCAAGATTATCTGACTGGTGTGAATATGCTGTTGTTTGAAGTACTACTTCAATACCTGACTGTTTATTTGATAGGGTTCACGAACAACACTATTGCAACCCAAAAATATCATACCACATAAACAAACAATCCATACGTCACTTCTTAACTGCAGAACAAATGTGTATTGTGCTGTCCTCCAATACATTTACCAACTGTTTGCTGTGCATAGAAGTTTGTGCAATTTAGCTTGGAGATTGTGGAATTTTGTGTATGCATCAATACTTTTAGTGATTCTTTATGGCCAGTATTGTAAGCAGCACAATGACATAACATGTAATTGTAACATCCAAACTCCTCATTCACATGCTCTAATAGGAACTGTTGTATTTCAGGAGCAGATTAACTTTCAACAGCTATTCAGTCAGCGGACTTGTTAATATGTTCTCTGATATGTTTATCTGTAAGTTTCAATGGATTGTTCTGTCTTTCAGGAAAGCGATATCAGTGTTGATGAATCACTTTATGATGAACTTTTGAATGAGACTCGTGATATGGTTGAGAGGTAAGTCAAATTGAGGAGTCATAAACCTTTGTATTCTATTGAATAGTGATTGACTCAATTCTCTGCTGGACTTGCCCTTGTGTCTCTATTGTCCCCCGCCATTCACCGAAGCGGGGTTTACGGATTTGCTCCATCCATCATTCTGTTGCACCTTTCTTGTTACTGCAATAACTAAAAGAAAGACATCATCTAATTCACATCAAACTTGAACACTGGCTTTGTATGAGTGAGAGGATGACTAGGATTGTTTTTTAGGCAACCTGCATAATCCAATATGGTCACCCTGGCCGCCATGGCTGTGACCCCTGTTCAGCCATGCTACATAAGCCTGTGACTGCAACAACTCAAAAATGATTTGTCCAATTGACATTAAACATGGACAGTCGGTTGGTATGAGTTAGAGGATGGCTGTGATTATTTTTCGGCACCTACATAATCCAGTATGACCGCCATGGCCTTCACCACTATTCAGCCATGCTAGATGGCTGGGATTTTTTTTTCCTTAATCTGCACAATCCAATATGGCCACCGTGGTCTTGACCCCACATTCGGCCTTTCTAAGCCTGTGTCTGCAATAACTGAAGACTGATTTCAGCAAATGACATCATAAATGACTTATAGTCGACTTGGTCATGTCATTCGATGTAAGAGTAGCAATGGCTGCATATCATTGTTTTTGTCAGCCCTCATGATATGATCTGCTCATATCACACCGTTGCTATTTACCATTACATTTCAAAACCAAACTATCCGGTATTTCGAAACAACTCCATTTTTCCATCAAAACTGGTGTAAACTGTTGAATAATTTATTTTCAACTCTCAGATAGTATAATGAATGTTTCAAACACCCAATATTCAAAACAAAACTTCCCATCCTTCAGTGTACAATTTCAAATACAACCTTTTTATAACCATCCATGTTGCCATACTGTCTATGGTATGAACAGTGGGAGGCATGGACTGCTCAGGTTCATCAGAAACTTTAGTTTGTCTTCATCAATGATTTATTTCATTCACTGTCTTTCCATTTCGTTATCAGTTACAATAATCCAGTCGTACTCATTATTCAAAATAATAATTATGTATGTAGAAATAATAATACAAATGTTGAGCTATTTTACATAAAATGATGACTTTTATGCATGGGTCTTGATTTTATCGAATGACAACATATTCATGAAGTTTAGAAATCTGGAACTGTTTTCAGTGAGGACTTCCACAGTGTGCTACAAGTTTGTTTGAACCGTTCCTTCGCTCGTCTCATGGACTTTGTGGCTGAGGGTTACAAGGGCTCTCAGACCAATGGAATTAGTGGGGAACCGACTTCTAAAAGGTACCTTCTTATCTGTATTTTGAAAGTAGTATTTGCTAGCTGACTATTTTCAGTGAGAATACACACACTTTGTACCAATTCCAACATGCAATGACTTTTACTGACCAACACACAGACGACTACTTCAAATGTTATGGCAAGCAACATAAACTGGTCTATCACTAACATAATATATCTATATTCCGCTGCCAAATCATTGACCAGGTACACATGATCAAATTAAGTTTGTCAGGTGTCTTTGTCACTGTCTTTTGTCAGAGAGAATCTGATCAGGTCTTCAAAGAATTTGGCATGAATGACTTGGTTCAGGTCACTGACAAAAAAAATTGTCAAAGAAAATTTGACCTTGTAGAGCCAGGCTAACATTTGTCTTATCTGACTTTTTTGCAGTATTCACGAGATGAGCGTACCTTTGGCCAAGTTAATTCCTGTAGCTAGTGTAGTCATGCACAGAATGTGTGGAGATGCACCAAACCCTTTTATACAGGTACGATGGCTGACCGTGATCTTAGCCCTTGTAAAACACTTCAATATAATTCTTTTAACTGAATTATTAGACCCACACATAACTTTCTGATTTTTTTTTCCATCTTACTTGTGTCACGTTTTTAGATGGGATAGGATTAGACAGCTGATACTGGGAAGAAATTTTCATTTAACCATACTGGATAATGTCCAACGGGTTTACTTTGCAAAATTTGATGAATCAAATATCAATTTGGATGTGAACTGCTATTGAGCAGTGCATTATCAATCACATTTGACTTACTCAAGAATGCGTTATTACTGAGATTTAGCTAAAATGGGTGATTTATCAATTATCAATTATGTTCTATATTTACCATATTTTGTTTGTCAGGAGATGTTAATGTTAGAGCCTCTGAGGGACCTAGCAGCCAATGTATATGAGGCATTCAGTCAGCACGAGGAGACACCAGACAGACAGAGACTGCTAAGATAATACAGGACGTTCCTGCAGGAGAAATGTTAATAAGTTAAGGACAACTGCCTCTCGAAATGACGGTAAAAAGCAACCATGGTTGGTTGTATGAGGATATTGCAACATACAAACGGTTGAATAGGATGTCGATCACTGGGGACCAGTCTTCACCGAATTACTAGCATGTGGACTAGTTTGGCCTGAACAACAGAGCATTAAAATAGGACAGTAACTCTGATTAGATATAAATCCATACAGTACACATCTACAAGGTACCAAGCATCTTCCATGTAAGTTTTGAAGTTGTCCATCAAATAGTATCGAGATATGGACTGGGCAAGAAATTTGTTGATGACATACATGTTGATTACATGAACCCGCAGCCATCAGGCTGAGGGGTGAAAATAGATTATGGAAACATTTTGGTGAGAAATTACTTTTCCGACATTTTTACAACAATAAGTGCACTATTTCAACTAAAGATATTGGAGTTTGATGACGGATTAATCTAAAGTTATTAAGCAAAAATGATTTTATTTCCATTTTAGAAAGGTACATAGTTATCCCTAACCTGGTTAAGAGCTAATTCAATATGTCAAAAATGTTGCGAAGAGCAATTATGTTACACAGTTATGCTTAAGACTCATTTCTGCTAGCACAGTTGACAACTAGTTATGCTAGCACAGTTGACAACTATAGACTTAGTTGTGCTAGCGCCCTGTGAGGCTGCCGGGGATTGACCTGGGGTGTCGTCGTGCACACTCCAGGTCATGGTAAGAATAGGTCTCAGCTCCTTAGGCCATTGTCACTTGATTGATTGTTTAGCATGACCTTTATTTTTTAAATACACATGCTAGATGGTATATTGAAGTTTTTCCGTGTGTCGCCCTTTGCTCTTGAAATCTTTGTGAATTGGGACTTGTCCGGGCTGGATCTCGGTTAATATTGCATGGACAATTATGAAATTTGCATGATATGTGGTCAGTGACCTGTAGTTGTGCACCGTGAAATTTCTCCGCATTTCGCCTATATTTGCAAGAGTTATGGCCCTTCGTTCTTGAAATCTTTGTGAATTGAGACTTGTCCAAAACCGAAATCCAGTCTGGACAAGTATGAAATTTGCATGATATATGGTCAGTGCCCCATACTTGTGCAGTGTAAAGTTTCTCTGCATTTTGCTCATATTTTCAAGAGTTATGGCCCTTGGTTCCTGAAATCTTTGTGACTTGGGACTTGTCCGGGCTGGATTTTGGTTAATATTGTATGGACAATTATGAAATTTGTATGATATGTGGCCAGTGCCGTGTAGTTGTGCAGCGTGAAGTTTCTCCGCGTTTCGCTTATATTTTCAAGAGTTATGACCCTTTGTTCTTAAAATCTTTGTGAATTGGGACTTGTCCGGGCTGAATCTCGGTTAATATTGTATGGACAAGCATGAAATTTGCATGATATGAGGCCAGTGCCTTGTAGTTGTGCAAAGTAAAGTGCTTTGTCCGTCTGGGTTTCATGTCCGTGCAGTATCAACCAATACAGAACAGAACAATGGCTGGGCAGTGTTGGACTAAAGCGGAATTGGGGGGGGGGCATACAATTAAGCAATCTCTCATTGCTTCTTTACTGTGTTTAAATTGCAGCCAAATAGTGCCATCAATTATCAATTCATCTAGAATGGTCACATCTTTTCTATGTCTCATTTCATAATTGATTAATGTGTAGGTAAGTTTTCATCTATCAAATTTACAGTTTTATGAATTAACATGTAAGTGAATTTAATGGTTGTAAATAATATTATCAGTTATGTTTGTTTGAGGGGGCATACAAACTATTTACATGGTCAGTGTGGAGAGTGCAGTTAAATCGTCACGAGAGACCGATAAGAAATTTTTTTTTCGTAAAACAATTTCAACTGATTCACATTTCCTGATCTAGTATGAAATTGGCTTTAATTTCTGCCAGCAGAAGTCTCTGGGGGCTTTTGCTACGTCAAAATTCACATGCCACTATGGTAGAGTAAACATTGCAATCACATCTGTGGCTGACCTAATACGAACTATTTATGAGATGGCAATTGACCAATCGGCTATCAAACAAACTACTCAGTGTAATATATATAGCCTCAAATGATAGTACCCTCATGTAATCTTGGACTCATATCCAGGCCCGTAGTCAAGGGGTTTTTTTTTTTGTGGTCGGGCGAACCCCCCTTTCGGAAATATTATATATTTTTTTCATATAAATGCCCTTTTCAAACTGAAGCGAACCCCCTATTTGCCCCCTTTCCCATACAGCGAACCCCCTGATGTGCCGTTTTGAAGTGAAGGCGAACCACCCCTCAGTAAATCCTGGCTACGGCCCTGATATCACTGGTTATATCACTAGAGAATCAATCATTGAAACTCTCGGGTCGGCAACACTAAAATTATCTGGTAAAAATGCTGTCCAGTGATGGTACAATATCGATCCTGACCAAACCTCTAATATCCGTTTCAATGCTGTCAGGCCATCTTAGCCTGGCTCTGAAGCCACATGGATATTGTAAGTTCATGTGAGAGTTGGCATGCACTTCTTAGTCATTTTGCACCGAATCATGCCAGATAAAACAATGGCATTATCAGATTATGCACCCCCACTCTCCAAACACACCCCCCAAATTTGATCATGCTCGACTCAACCTCAACTTGTCTCTTGCTAATCATGTGAATCTTCTCAATTTTGTAATTACCACAGCAGATATTTTATGAATCTTATTTGTTTAAATAAACTGAAATAAATCATTGAATCAAGTGGGTGTTTGTTTATTTTGTTTAATACACAATTGTCCACGATGAGAAGGCCTCGGTCAAATTGGAAATATAAACAAATCTGTGCACACTTGTTAGCCATTCCACACAGTACTGCATATATTAGGATGATCAGACTTTAAAAAAACAGCAGTTTCTCATAAATGCTGAGATATTCATGAATAAATACTCATGTAAAACAAACTACATACGAATAAAGATGTAAATATTTTGTTCCTTGGCTTCTGCATGGGGCATCTAATTTAAAACTCTTTACAGTAGAGAATACCTGAGATAGTTATCTTTTGCTGTAGGAGGTGCTAAATGACGTAATTGCCCTTATGACGTTACACCATGCAACATTAGGCAAAGAGCCATTCATTGCCCCCAACCCCCCCGCCCCGAAGGGCTAGAGGGGCTAAATAGTGATATATAGTATTGAGATCAATATGGATTCTTTTCAAATTTAGTAAGTGTGTACCTTGTCTCAAGATCTCTTTTTGGGATTATCAAACAGTTCCTTCCCAGGCAAGTTTTGTATGTGGATACCTTGCCACAGGATCTTGCGTGGGATAACTTTCTCTCCCAGGGACTGAATGCTGAACTTTCAAGCCAAATAACAATTTCAATGTTGGCGGGTATTCAATCACTCTGGTTTTCATTTACATTGTGAATAAAATAATCCAATATAAGACAAACTTTACCAGTGATGTCTTCTTTGCCCTGTTTAACTTGAGACCTATTTTCTAATTTCTGTGGTATAGTACCAGTGATGTCTTCTTTGCCCTGTTTAACTTGAGACCTATTTTCTAATTTCTGTGGTATAGTCCATGTTCATTACTCTGGTTAGCACCTCCTACAGCTAAAAATAATGATCTCTGGACATCTGTCATGTCTGTATTCCGAATGGGTGGTCAGGCACAGGCCAACCATTTCCATTCTATTCGTCCATGTAACAAGTAATGCCTTCAGATCCACATTTTTTTAGCCTGGCTCAATAGTTCATGTACAAATATTAACAAGTACTGGTACACTGGACCCTTGATATAAGCTGGCTTGATACACAGCAGATTCTAACACAACCTGCAGGCTGTTCAGTATTTTCTGTTGCCATATACTTGGAGCTTTGCAGCCTCTAACACTTGCTATAAACAACAACATGTATTTATCACCTGAAGGTAGTGTTTCCCTTGTTGGTCACAAACCACCATTGATTTTTTGGGGGGCCAAAGACTATAATCAGGCGAAATTTGATTGGTCATTATACATGTACCTGACTGGGCGAGAAATGTTTTGTGATATATTTTAAAATGTTTCTATAATATTTAAAACTAATAAATATTCAAACAACATTTTAAAATTTTAATACTAAGGGATAAACTTGGGGCCAGTCTGATTGCCTACTTTCCATGTTTGCTGTGATTGTGTCAAGCAATTTCTGGCAACCATAACTCAAAAAAATGGTGGCAAATGTATGCTGAAATTTGTTTATGTTTGAGCAAAAACAGACTACCTGCCATGGTGGGTCATTTGTGGCAGGGAATATTAGGGAATATAGTTTTGTCACGATGTGCACAGATGATTTACTACATGTTAAGTATGGCTGTTTTTTTGGTGGTTTGTGACCTGTTCAGTGAATGTCTTCCGGTTTGAGGAAGGGGAATAAATCCTGGTTTGAAAATTTACTATGTAGTAATAAAGCCAGACATTACCAGTTTAACATTATTGTTATGACCGTCACATTTATCAGAACAATCTTGGAAATGTTTTACATTTATAAAATATAGCCTTACATTACAGAGCTTATCTAATAACTAGTAATATTACAATTTGGAGCGGATAGACTAGAAAGTTCATATCACCATCAACAATCTCTGCATCGGATAGACTGGAACACAGATTGCTGGCATATCACAATACATATGTACTATACTGGCATCACTGCATTCCCATAATCCTCTCTTGAGTTCTTGACTTGCATCAAGAAACCAATACGACCCTGTTGTGTAAAATCTATGGCAAATTCATCTGCTTCCATTGGGAGTGAACTTATCCATGTAATAATTCAATCACAGGAAGTGAAATTTCCAACCTTAAAATCTGGGGGTGATCACATTTATAAGAATAGGAAGTTGACAAAATGATTCAAAATTATATATAATCCATTATTTCTTCGTCATTTCAATGATTTTAGAGGGTGATCAAATTTATTAGAACCACCAACTGAATTCTGTCCCTAGTATTGGGGGTGATTGAATTGTTAGAGGGATTGCTGTAGCTTTGTTTTATCCATGAAAAGGTGTCATCGAATTTTGATCAGGTGCTAATACATTATATTCTTTGATAGGTATTTAGATGTCGGTGTATATAACACAAGGCTATTCCATGGATATCAACTCGCTTCTTTATTGCTATGGAACTGCTATTTTGTTGAAGATACTTCCAACTTTTTCAAAGCTAATTTGTATTTTTTGTATAAATACCCTCATCTATACCCTGTAGTTCATTAGCTTTAAAAAAGTTGGAAGTATCTCCAACGAAACGTCAGCTCCACAGCAATAAAGAAGATGTTATCCATAGAATAGCCTTGCGCTAATACATTAGACATGTTAGATTAATTACATTGGCCGATTTTATACAATTCTGTCAACGTTTTCTTTTGATCGTCTCGTATTTCAGAAGTATACAAGGCTAATCAATGTAGAGAACCTGCAACCACGGAACCGAGTGGAAAATGTCATTATTTCATGGTCCACGATTGCGGCTAGCTTAATTTCATAACGACAACATTATGGCAAAATGAAGTATTACGTTGACTGCCTACAATTCATAACCATCTTACGTCATGAGCTTTCTCAAAACAAAATATTGATCTTTGGAACAAATGATGTATGAATAATATAGTAGCAGATTTCTTAGGGAAAATTCATTCTGAATTTGAAATATTTTTGAATATACACTAATAAAACGAAGAAAAAAAAAATAAAAATACTCTTGTAATCTGGGGCAGGCTTATATGTTGGAGTGACAATAGAGAATTAACAGTAGAAAGATATACAGACACCTCATCCGACCGCTGGCAAGTTCAGATTTCAAGAAGTGGATTAGTTCTGGGTCCTAATTCATCGACCACGGTCAGTCAGAAACCAGCTTTGTTGATGTTTCCATGGTCAAGTAACATAGTTTTGATAAGTTTGCATGTAAAATATGGTCGGTTCTGATGTGGACAGGTTTTAGTAGATGCATTTGATACCATCAATGGAAGGAAAAGTGGGCGAAAAATTAGTCGGTTGATGAGATTCTGGTTTTCCCAGGTTTCACTGTAGATGGTTGAACTTAATTAGACTGCATTAATTCTTGTGGCCAGTTTCAAGTTTCCTTAAAAACATTTTATCAAACATAGCAGTTTAGGCATAAGCAACAACAAACTATCTCATTTTAAAGCTGTGATGACATTTGCCACATAACTTGCAACAGGATATATTAATAAATAAACAAGCAATTTTTTTGCCAACATTGGTTTCACTGAATGCCCTTCAAGTATTAGGTACACAAAACGTCTCGATTCATCCTGATGAACTTGGTTATTGCTTGGTATGAGATTAACACTTTCTTTACATTTTGCACACATAATACCAAGTGCTCTATCGAAGTCTGAGATAAAAGCCATGCTTGTGTTTGTTTGGTTGAATCCATTCATAGTGTCACCATCTCCACAATGATGACGCATCAACTTAACTCTAATATGAACCACATTGCTAATGCAAACATACAAATAGACAAGGCTAGCCAATGTCGAGAAAATTCAAACATACAAAGCTAGCCGATGTCGAGAACATTCAAACATATGGTACAAGGCTAGCCATTGTCAAGAACATACAACACTAGCGGATGTCGAGAACATTCAAACATACAAGGCTGCAGTAATCCCTCTATTGATTCAATCTCAGGTAGTGAAACTGTGCAATATAAAGTCGGGGTGATCAAATTTATTGGAACGAAATGATTCAAATCCTGCAGATAATCCATTATTTCATTGATTTTAGAGGGGTGATCAATTTATTAGAACAGCCGATTGAATTTTGTCCCCAACATTGGGGGTGCTTTAATTTTGAGTGAGTGAATAGAATTGAACGCCGCTTTCAACAATATTTCAGCTATATTGTGACGAGTGAATAAAATTTAATGTCACTTTCAACAATATTTCAGCTATATCACGACGAACCAACTAAGCACCACCCAGCCCAGTTGTGTTCCTGCCACTTCAAAGATTTCCTGCCACTTCAAAGAAGAAATCTTTGAAGCAGCATGGAACCAGACACCCTCCATCCACCCTATAAAACACTGCGGACAGCACGCAAAACATAGATAGGACGCTTACATGGTGCGATAAAGACCAGTGATATTACAGTGCTAGACATCACATCATCAAGTTCCTGTTACTTCTCAGCAAAATGCATTGAAGCAACAGAAACCCGTGACACGCCCACCCAACCACCCGCGCTGGTTCAATTATGATATATAGGGGGATTGAATTATTAGAGGGATTACCATACCCATATCAAGAACATTCAAACCTGCAAGACTAGCTAATGTCGAGAACATTCAATCCTGCAAGGCTAGCTACTGTCGAGAACATTCAAACATACAAGACTAGCTAATGTCGAGAACATTCAAACATACAAGGCTAGCTAATGTCGAGAACATTCAAACCTGCAAGGCTAGCTAATGTCGAGAACATTCAAACATACAAGGCTAGCCAATGTCGAGAACATTCAAACATACAAGGCTAGCTAATGTCGAGAACATTCAAACATACAAGGCTAGCTAATGTCGAGAACATTCAAACATACAAGGCTAGCTAATGTCGAGAACATTCAAACATACAAGGCTAGCCAATGTCGAGAACATTCAAACATACAAGGGTAGCCAATGTCAAGAACACTCAAACATACAAGGCTAGCTAATGTCGAGAACATTCAAACATGCAAGGCTAGCCAATGTCCAGAACATTCAAACCTGCAAGGCTAGCCAATGTCGAGAACATTCAAACATACAAGGCTAGCCAATGTCAAGAACACTCAAACATACAAGGCTAGCTACTGTCGAGAACATTCAAACATACAAGACTAGCTAATGTCCAGAACATTCAAACCTGCAAGGCTAGCTAATGTCGAGAACATTCAATCCTGCAAGGCTAGCCAATGTCGAGAACATTCAAACATACAAGGCTAGCTACTGTCGAGAACATTCAAACATACAAGACTAGCTAATGTCCAGAACATTCAAACATACAAGGCTAGCTAATGTCGAGAACATTCAATCCTGCAAGGCTAGCCAATGTCGAGAACATTCAAACATACAAGGCTAGCTACTGTCGAGAACATTCAAACATACAAGACTAGCTAATGTCCAGAACATTCAAACCTGCAAGGCTAGCTAATGTCGAGAACATTCAATCCTGCAAGGCTAGCCAATGTCGAGAACATTCAAACATACAAGGCTAGCCAATATCCAGAATATTCGAACCTGCAAGGCTAGCTAATGTTGAGAACATTCAAACATACAAGCTAATGTCCAGAATATTCAAACCTGTTCAGAATATTCAAACCTGCAAGGCTAGCTAATGTCGAGAACATTCAAACATACAAGGCTAGCCAATGTCGAGAACATTCAAACATACAAGGCTAGCCAATGTCGAGAACATTCAAACATACAAGGCTAGCCAATGTCAAGAACACTCAAACATACAAGGCTAGCTACTGTCAAGAACATTCAAACATACAAGGCTAGCTAATGTCAAGAACATTCAAACATACAAGGCTAGCTAATGTCAAGAACATTCAAACATACAAGGCTAGTCAATGTCAAGAACACTCAAACATACAAGGCTAGCTACTGTTGAGAACATTCAAACATACAAGGCTAGCTAATGTCAAGAACATTCAAACATACAAGGCTAGCTAATGTCAAGAACATTCAAACATACAAGGCTAGCTAATGTCAAGAACATTCAAACATACAAGGCTAGCTACTGTCAAGAACATTCAAACATACAAGGCTAGCTAATGTCAGTCTTTCGTTTCTGTAAATCAGAGGAGTGCTATAAATCACACTCCTAAAATGAGTGAGGCGAGTGATCGCACTCCTGAAATTACTATCCTAGCACTTCAGGCCGGGGTCCAAGGGCCGCCTAGGCCCCGGAAGCTCAGAGGTCCTAGATTGCTGGAAATGCATTCTGAGCCATTTCCAGCAAATAAATCTGCAAATTCTCCCTTACATTTTTGTCCTCATTTAATGTTTTGTTTTTTTTATTCATGGAGATCCCAATTCCAATTATCTGAAGTTATATACAAGAGACATGTGCCCCCTTGTCTACACTGTCTGTGCAGTCATGCTTTGTGCTATTATGACAAATAAATTCCACAGCAGCAAAACTTTACAGAGCTCCGCGATATCATGTTAATTTGATACAGCATTTTCCAGACGGAACCTCGGATATGAAGCGATTTTCTTCAGAAATATTTATGGACGACAACTTGCTTTGGAATATCAAGTCTGATAATAAGATCAAATCAAAACTTGTGCAAAATGAATACCTAAAAAAAGCTTTCGATCGTGACGTTTTCAAACAGTGTATTAAAAGTTCATCGCAACGCACGCAAATCAAAACATGGCGCCTGCTAACACCGGCGGGTAAAACAAAAATTTACTCGGATCTTAGTACGGAATAATCTTTCTGGTTCAGCTATGATTTCGCCGCTAGGTTTTATCGAACAGACTGATATATTCATGAATATATATTAGCGCTTTCGAAAACAATATATTTGAATAGTCGTTGGCGATATATTCAACATCTACTTCAAATATCGGACGATCGGACTCTCCGACTTCGCTGCTAGAATTACGATTTTGTATTTCCCCAAATAGTCAAGGAATGTACCGCCGAACACAGAAGAGTTCCTATTTTCGTTTCGTGAATGCGTGATGAATTATCGACTTGTATTGGGGTTTGGGGAGCAGGACTTCTCTAGGTGCGCGATCAATCGCGCGCCTTGAAATGAAATTAGGCGAGCGATGGTGCGTGCGAGCGATCGCTCGCCTCAAAAACGAATGACTGTAATGTCAAGAACATTCAAACATACAAGGCTAGCTAATGTCAAGAACATTCAAACATACAAGGCTAGCTACTGTCAAGAACATTCAAACATACAAGGCTAGCTAATGTCAAGAACATTCAAACATACAAGGCTAGCTACTGTCGAGAACATTCAAACCTGCAAGGCTAGCTAATGTTGAGAACATTCAAACATACAAGGCTAGCCAATGTCAAGAACATTCAAACATACAAGGCTAGCCAATGTCCAGAACACTCAAACATACAAGGCTAGCTAATGTCAAGAACATTCAAACATACAAGGCTAGCTAATGTCAAGAACATTCAAACATACAAGGCTAGCCAATGTCAAGAACATTCAAACATACAAGGCTAGCCAATGTCAAGAACATTCAAACATACAAGGCTAGTCAATGTCAAGAACACTCAAACATACAAGGCTAGTCAATGTCAAGAACACTCAAACATACAAGGCTAGCCAATGTCAAGAAAACTCAAACATACAAGGCTAGTCAATGTCAAGAACACTCAAACATACAAGGCTAGTCAATGTCAAGAACACTCAAACATACAAGGCTAGTCAATGTCAAGAACACTCAAACATACAAGGCTAGCCAATGTCAAGAACACTCAAACATACAAGGCTAGTCAATGTCAAGAACAAACAAACATACAAGGCTAGTCAATGTCAAGAACACTCAAACATACAAGGCTAGTCAATGTCAAGAACACTCAAACATATAAGGCTAGTCAATGTCAAGAACACTCAAACATACAAGGCTAGTCAATGTCGAGAACACTCAAACATACAAGGCTAGTCAATGTCAAGAACATTCAAACATACAAGGCTAGTCAATGTCAAGAACAAACAAAGCTAACCAATATCCAAACATTCAAACATACAAAGCTAGCCAAGTCAAGATCATTCAAAGATACAAGGCTAGTTCCAAAGTCGAGAACATTAAAACAATTAACCAAGTGTTGGCAATAAAATTCCTTCACATGAAGTACTTATACACTTAAATATCAATGTACAGTGGAGGAAATAATTACTGCAGTTGCTACAAGGGGTCTGTTGTCACTGCATAGAATATAAAAAGAGTCAACAATTAAGAGGTTATGTAAAAGACAATTTAAAAACAACCATCAGTCAGCTCTGGACCCTGAAGCCTTCATCATTCATATGCTTGTCAAACGGACGGATTTCAGCGACATAATCTCGAAATGCTGCAAGCAGGTCCATCTACGTAATCTTGAGTAAACTGCAACACATCTGGTCCGGTAATACGATCGAGTTAATGCAAAACACGAGTCTGTGAGTATTAATTGTTGAGCTGTAACCTCCGTTCATTCTATACAAATTTTGGTGTCAGAAGTGCAAAGGAACATTACCAATCTGGTAATATCAGGAAAACAACTTTACAACCCAGTTGAAATGAACCTGTGCTATCACCAAATAAATTTGTCCTATCACTGTATCATTTGTCCTATCACTGTATCATTTGCTCTCCTCTCCAAGCCATCTTATCACATTCCCTGAGGTTCCACGATGATCACAATTAAATTCACATATGAGCCATGCAGGCCAGCTTGTTCTATCCATTAAGTTGGATTCATTGCATGTACGTACACTGGGAACTTCCACTGAACTGCAGAGTTGGATACATGACAGGAATTGTATAATCACAGAACATGAAATAATCCATAAGTATCTCACAGCATCACTCATAGTCCCTCTTACAACTTTGAGGTTCATTGAAGGCATTATTCCTGACATCTTCCTAATATCAATGAGCATCAGGATCATGAAAAATGGTCAACCCATCAGAGTGGCTATTCTCTCCCATCTCTGATGTCAATATGATCAGAGCCAGACTAGGACGGGGTAATTGAAGAATACTGTAAATCGTGAGCAAGAGGATGACTGTGAAACAAGCGAGTTTATGTGACAACTCTCTTAAAATATAACACTTCTCCCTCTTCTCCATGTAATATTGCCAGCCCCTCAAACTCATCTCACACTCCTATACAAGCAAATGCACACCACCAACTCGATAAACTGAAAATAACAAGTATAAATATTAACAGATAAATTCACATATAAAAGCATTCATTTGATCTATCCTTGTTTTTATATTTTGAAAATATAATCCAGACATGCCTAATTTGGTTTTGTGGTGCTGTGGCCTTGACCCTTGGTTTAAACAACATTTCAATATGAATTGTGTACAGGACAAGCCTGTATTATCTGTTGACCTCAAAATAAATACAGTATTTTCCCTAATAAATAGAAGGTTGCAAGATACTAGACTGAAGTTTTGATAAGTTTAACTGAAATCAGTTTGGCATAAAAAAATTATTCGACAATTATTTTCTCTTAGGATTATTTCTTGACTGGACAGTTCATGTTAAACAAATGAGACAATACTTACGATGAAGGTAGCTACGACTATTGCTGTTACACCAATCACCAAACCATTGGCCTCCAACACATCCACCATTTTGTCATAACATCCCTGAAACACAAAAACACCCGTAATGGTAAATGAAGCTGGTTACAATACCATTAACAGATATGATAGAACAACGTAGTCTACACTCTCAGAAATATTAAGGTAATAGTCCTGAACTGATCAGGTTGTATATCCACAACTCAATTTCAGGGATTTTGGCTGAAATACAGGGCTGATTACCTAAACTACAAGAAAAAGGATTTTCCCTGAAATTCAGGCAAATTTATGACCCTGATAAGTAAGTTCCCGACCCTATTCAGGTACATAAAATCCGCTAAAATTCAGGTAATTTAGCTATAATTCTGGAATGATGTACCTGAATTTCAGGTAAAATCCCTGAAATTGAGTTGTGGATGTACAACCTAATCAATTCAGGAGTATTCCCTGACTATTTTTGAGAGTGTATACTGGAAAGAAATGCAACATGGCTACATTGATGATACCTTTATGGAAAGTTGCATGAACTTCAATGAAGACCTGGTCACTTATGTTGAGAGTTTTCCAAATGTTCCATTTCTCCTTGTCAAATGAAAATCTGGGTACTTACTGTGGTATACAGTGAGAGATCTCCGACTTTGCTCTGGGGTACAGGAGGTCCCACTGTAGGGGGTCCATCAGTCTCTATCTGGCCTGTACATATGGATAGGTTTACTGATGATCTACAGCAACTCTCTGGTACATAGCTCCCATCTATTGAAGGAAAAATAAGAAACATATTTTGATAATAAATATCATCTGCAGGGTACTGCATATTGGTGACCATTCCAAAATAACAAAACTCACAGATTCCGAAGTACCAGAAGAATTTCATGAAGTTTTTTTTTTCATTTATATATCACATGCACAAATAGACTGATTGAGAGAGAGATAAATACTAATTGCCTATAACAACGAAACTAACATTTCTTACATGTCATCAATCATATCAGTATAGAATGAGATTTCATTTAAATATTGAATGAAAAGATTGTTTTGGCTTTCCGATTGATTGAGTTGTCGGAAGACTTCTGTTTCAACCTATAAATATGTGACAGATTTCTGGATAAACATTTGATATCCAGTTCTCCAGTGCCATGCGGGCATTCTAAATGGTTAAAGGTGAACTGAAAAGTTTTCCGATGTTCTGTTAAAATGTCATAAAACAAGAACTTCTATAGTTGTTACAATTATGTGTGGTAATAGTTCTGTGGGTTATTGTTTTATTTTGGGTATATGAGAAGTCAAAACTTATACCGAGAGCCAGAACTTTTAAAAACGTCATCGCTTGCCTCCCGTTGTTTTTGGAACGTCATAGTGGTCCTCGTTCATTCATCCGACGTAGCATGACGTCACATTGGAATAAAACTTGAATGAAGGGGACCACTATAACGTCATAACGTTCTACAAACCAAGAAAGACAAGCGATGCAAGTTTTCAAGACGGATTTATAACCGGATAACTTAAATATTGTTATTAGTACAATTTTGCAAACTATATTTGCCCCAAAAACGTATAAATGTTATGTCACATAAGACAAGATGTATATAAGCAAAAATTTAGATAAAATTAAAAGCTTTGCAGTTCACCTTTAACACACTATCTCATTTCCATATCTTAATTCAGTCTGACTTGAGATACCAGCTTTTTAACACTGAGAAGAAGTATGTAGACATGCACTAATATAGGTTGTACTAGGAAAAACAAATATTTGAACATTTTGTGAATATCACATGTACCAGAGTACTAAATATTGGTACTCACTCATATTATAGTCGTCTCTGTACCAGTTACTCTTTATCTTATACAGGGCCCAGGATGTGGAGGTGTTCACACCACCCCACGCTCCACAACATCCAAACTGGAGATTTAAATGGGTAATCTCAAGTTAAGGCAAGGAGTAGGATATTTACTGAATATCATCAAAGTTAATAAATTCTCATGGAGAAATACATAAATTATACAATATAGACTTCCAGTGCTTTTTACCCCTCGGCCTAGGGGTATTGTCGTCATCATGTACGGCTGTCCGTACGTCCGTACGTCCGTTACCGCGATATCTACAGAACCGTTTCATGCATGGCAACCAAACTTGTTACATCTATTTATTTTCACGTAAATCAGAAGCCTATCGAAAATGAGTCATCTCGGACAATATTTTGCAGGGTTATGCCCCTTTTACAAATAAAAATCCATTTATGATTTGTTATTGTGATAATTTCAGAACCGTTCCATACACAACATCCTAACGTGATACAGTTGTTTCTCTTGACCTGAACTAGATGCCTATCGAAAATGAGTCGTGTCAGAAAGTATTTTGCAGAGTTATGCCCCTTGTCTAATAAAATCCACTAATTCCTATGTTAAGTTTGCATATAATTTCTATATATATCATGTTTGTATACTATCACATTTATTTATTGATAGGATGACTGATTTATTGATTTATTCTCTTACACAATGCGAAGAATGCCTGCAAATCTGTTTTGAAAATGACACTAGATGCCTATCGAAAATGAGTCGTGTCAGAAAGTATTTTGCAGAGTTATGCCCCTTGTCTAACAAAATCCACTAATTCCTATGTTAAGTTTGCATATTATTTCTATATCATGTTAGTATACTATCACATTTATTTATTGATTGGATGACTGATTTATTGATTTATTCTCTTAGACAATTTTTTTTTTTCAAAGAAAGTACACTTACAATACCAGGGGTAAATATTTCTTCCCACAAGCCAATCAATTGGTAGAGACACCCTTACATTATAATAACTGGGGTTCAGAGCCGAGGGGTTTCGATAGCGCAGCTTCATGTTATTGCTGTGACCCTAACTTCTGACCATTTTTACTATAGTATAGTATTAACTCAACCTCATATACGTTGACCCTGGAGAAAGGTACATAAATCATTGATTGTGATTTCAATGATCACCGGAGTCCCAAACCAGGCAATGCTGTATTTTATATAACCAACAGCATGCAAAGCTCATTCAGTCTCCTACTGTCATGACTGTTACCAATCAAAATATCTGGACAGTATACGTAGTCATTTTTCAAACCACTGTGCAGTTGTAATTTTTCTAATATCTTTATTCATAGGCTTTTGCTTGCATTCCATCAACTCTTACCGTTTGCTGCACTGTGTCCCATGCCTCTGTGACCTCTGAGTTTGCAGAGATGCTGTTCACCCCATATTTCTCTATCAAACTTTTCACCATCTGCTCTCGTACACTTTCCTCCAGCTGTAACATTAACACATACATTAACGAAATAGCTTCAACAAACTTGAAACATTTACTGAAGGTATAGACTTCAAATACTTATAAATAGCTGATGATATCAAATATCAAAATCTAGCTGATATCAACCAAAAGCCTTGTGCAATAAGGGCAAGTGTCACAAAACAAGGGTCACAATCCAGCAATACACATCAGTGTCCACAATAAGGGTCAGTTCAACAGTTCACACCATGAGGGTCACAGTCCAGGAGTAAGGGTCAGTCACCATATAACGGTCAGTCAGTAACAGATTGACAATAATTAGGTTCAATCCAGCAAAAAGGGTCACAGTTCAACAATAAGGGCCACAGTTCAACAATAAGGGCCACAGTCCAACACTGGACATAGTCCAACAGTAAACGTCACTGTCCTGCAATCAGGGTCACAGTCCAGAAATAAAAGAGCCACAGTCCAACTATAAGGAGCACAGTTCTGCACTTTGGGTCACAGCCCAATAGTAAGGATCACAGTCCATCATTAAAGGTCACAGATCAACTATAATGGTCACAATCCAGCAATAATGGTCACAGTTCAACAATAAGGGGCGCCCGACAACACTGTCAATAAAAGTGTGTGCATATCCTGAACACTGAAATGCACACTAGTTTGTGACACCTTTCGAACATGTAAGAATGTTCGAAAACTAGTATGAAAAGTGATTATTTCAAATATGCCACTAACGTAAAACAATAAAAGCAACAAAATAGGTTGTCCACAATGTCGCCCAGTGTTGAATGATGGAACTCTGAAAAATTAGTACTTCTGAACACTTTTTTACGCATAATTGAACACTTTTACATGTTCAAGTGGATGCTATAGTGTTCCTGAAATGTTACAGAATATGTGTTCATTTGTGAACATTGGTGTTCAAATATAATGATCAGTTTTGAACATGCATGTTCATATATGTTCTCTAGTGTTCGGATATGAACACGTGTTCAGCTTTTAACACAATATGGTGTTCTGATTTGGATAGACAAATACAGTAGACAAAAAAATTATTAAGACTATCTGTCAAACAACATGGGTCAAACAAACAATAAGTACAACAGTCCATCAATGAGGATCACATTGCAATAATGGTTGTACACCATCAAAGAAGGTCACCTTGCAAAATAATAGTCACACTGCATCAATGTAGGTCACAGCGAAACCAAAAGTATGTGCAACATAGATGCAATCAAATTGTAACAATGTGCTCCACTGTGATTATCACTTGAGCGTCACTATGAGGGTCATTGGGTGTGAACGACCCGGTCTCTGAGCCGAAAACGTATGTAATTTTCCTGTATTGTACATCCATGACAAGGGTCAACATGCTGCAACAAAAATGATCAGCACAATAGCGGTCGCATTGCACAACAAAGATCATGCAGCAAAAATGATTCACACTGCAACACTAACCAAAATTAAATTGAAATGGATTGATATAAAGTTAGGAAATTTGTATCAAATTCATATGGTACTGGAAAATATATTACTGATTTTATTTTCAGCAACCTGTTCCAAATCAAAAGTTTTAAATTTTCTTTGTTGTTTGCAGAAAAACATTACGTTTTCACCACCTGTGACATATTCCACCATTTTTAAAACCCTTGGCAATGAAAACCAGAACACACCATATTTCAGCACTTACCAAAAATAATTCCTGAATTGAATAAAGTTTCAAGAATTATATTGTGAATCTGATAAAGTTTGGTTTTTGGTCAATTTTTGTAGAGTATAGCTATAAAAGTTGCCTAAATTAGTTGAGAATTAAACTTCAGTGGGATTACGGAATTCCCTTTGGCAATTAGTTATTTGGAGAAAACATTAGCCTTCTCCCTAAGGTTTTACTATGGCATCTCTGTCGTTGATATACATACAGTAAATATTCTGATAATTCAACCACCATATCGAAATTCATTCATCCACAATTTTGTGGACAAACTTCAAGCAGTGGAACTAATACATTTGATCACATAAAATCAGTGAAATTATGAAGAAATAAATGGATTATCTGTGTAATTTGTAGGCCTACTGTTCTCACTAAAGCCCAACTCACACTACGAACATTTTGTTGTATTAGAACAGAACAGTTTGTTCGTGTTTTTGTTCATGGTAACCTCACACTACGAACATTTTCTCTTGACCGCCAGTCGCTGCGATCACGCAGTGAGGCTGCCGGTCATGTGATGGGAGCCATTTTGTTGTGTCATGTGAGAGCGGCTTCGTCACATGACCGACAGCTGCCAGTTGATTGGATAACTGTTGGTAAATGTTCGGACAAATGTTCGCAATCACCACACACTGAAGACAAAACTTTTGAGGACGGAAACATGTTCAGAAAATCAAACATGTTTAATTTCACGAACATGCCCCTCGAACAAAATGTTCGTGTTTCTGGGCACCTCACACTGCAGACAAAACATGTTCTGAACAGTGTTTTTGTTCTAATACAACAAAATGTTCGTAGTGTGAGTTAGGCTTAATTACACAACCCATGTTTTCATGGTGAGAATTTCACTTCCTGTTGTTGACTATTAGAGGACTGACCATACCAGCAATGATAAGGAAGTATCTGTAATCATAGTAAGTGCTCCAACAAAAGCCAATATTTTACATTATTATACACCTGTATGGTTTCCCCTACTATATTGTTTACAATAACTAGTGTCCAATATTCCATATGCCTTCATATTGGACAGTTGCTGTTTACAGACAGGTATAATCCAACACCTCCAGCTGCAATGATCACAGTGCTGGCAAGCTGCCAAAATGAAATTCCATGTAAACTGAAGCCGAAATTGTTAAACTATTTACATTTATTCTTCATTCCTGTCTCAAAGCAGGAACGCAGCTTGGCTGGGGGGATGCTTAGTTGGCTCGTCGCGATATAGCTGAAATATTGTTGAAAGCGACGTTAAATTCTATTCACTCACTCACTCACTCACTCAAATGTATAATAAACACAGGAAGGAAGCAATCAGAGATTGCTCAATTATATGCCCCCCCTTCCGCTTTAATCAGACACTGCCCCGACATTGTTCTGTTGTTTATTGGTTGGTGGAGGCCCAATTTGGATAATTATAAAAATTCTGTTTCAGTCACTTTTTTTGCCATGCCTCACATAATACATATTCCAAGTATCAACCAACAAGTGATAATACGATGTTTCGATGCTAGATGGTCGCCAGGGCTTTCGCCAAATCCAAAAATGTGACCTGGTTATGAGACCTACATTTCTTGGGAGTATATTGTGGTGAAATTATGAAGCGATCAGTGAACTTTGAATTTTGCACCCAATTCACTCTTTTTGTGGCAATTTCATACTTCAGGATCTATGTTGTCTGCTTTGGAATGTAGAATAACATATAATATAGCCATTTTCCTGGTCCAAATCGGAATATGGACTGAGATTCAGCCTGGACAAATAAATATATCCCATTCACTTAGGTTTGATAAACAAAGGGCCATAACTCTTGAAAATATAACCGAAAGCAGAGAAACTTCACGGTGCACACCAATGGGTCACTGACCACATATCATGCAAATTTCATACTTGTCCATACAATTAACCGAGATCCAGCCCTACATGTACAAGTCTCAATTCACAAAGATTTGAAGAAAAAAGGGCCATAACTCTTGAAAATATACGCGAAATGTGGAGAAACTTCACGCTGCACAACTGTGGGGCACTGACCACATATTATGCAAATTTCATACTTGTCCATACAATATTAACCCAGATCCAGCCCGGACAAGTCCCATTCACAGATTTCAGAAAAAGGGCCATAACTCTTGAAAATTATACCGGAACTCGGAAAAAAACTCAACGCTGCACATCTACGAGGCACTGGCCACATTCCAAGCAAGTTTCAATCCTGTCCATCAAATAGTAACCGAGATATTGCGCGGACAAGAAATTCGGACAGACGGACGGACAAAGCGATCATTATATGCCCCCCCCTAGTTAGAGGGGGGGATGCCCCCCCCCTAGTTAGAGGGGGGGGGCATAATAAGTTATTAGATTGCATCATTTTGTATATGGATTTGTCCTGGGCTCAGGGAAGAAACTCTCAAGCTCATCTCTGCACTTGCCCAGAACTGGTCGATTATCTATTAACAGCACCACATCACCGTACAATTCAATAACCTATAAATAGTCCTCATAAATCCAGCTGAAATTATCCACGATGTGGTACTATAGGCTTCTTCAAGTCCATACAAACAGAACATGTCTGTCCTTGTCTGGTGTTTAATTGATAGAATGGAAACATGGGATTGGTTATTTTGGTGAACTTTGTTCTAATAATTCAATCGCAAAAATACAATTTTCAAATTATTGGGGTGATCGAATTTATTATTAGAACTGAAAGTTTACAGAATTATACAAACACACGGCCATATCTATATTTTATCCTGCATTTCGGAGGTGATCAAATATATCAGGGTCACTGATCAAAATTTGAGGGTGATTAAATATTAATAGGGTGATTGAAATTTACTGTGATTGAAGTTTACTGTAGGGTGACCAGAACTGTATAGGCCTACTTACCTCTCCCCTGAAGGCAAAGCCCAGTCCTCCCCCAACTACCAGGGTAATGGACAAGAATATCATAATAGCCAGGTGCTATAATAAATACAAACAAACAATGATTTATATTTTACACTGTGATATTTCTTTTGAACTTTCCATTCTATATGAACATGTTTAACAGTACATCTATATACATAATAGTGTTTATATATATTGTCATCAAAATGTTCCAGTTGTACAGCGCTGACATTTTCATCAATCATTATAACATAAATATATAAAAGAGACATTTAAAGAGCATGTGAATGTAGAGGTTTACTAGTGTTTTAGGTTATGAAAACATTGTTTTTGTTGATTTACATGGTGATATAATTTCCTGTCATCCAGTCTGGGTCATTTTGATTCCACATAGACTCATTTTATTCAGTAGACTGATGAAGAATTTCATTGGGACCAGCTGCAGTGAAAAACTGAAAGGTCTAGAGGGAGCTACATGATTTCTTGATTTCAAGCTTGGTTAAATATACTTTTATCAGCATAAATCTACAAATGTAATTTTTTATTTATATATATCCTGCCTGGTATATTCTGAGTAGCACAGCGTGATCTGTTTGTGTGTGTGGTATATGTGGACAGGTGAACATATTGACATGAACAAACAGTCTACCAAGATCAATAATATAAAACAGTAGCACCTATACACAGTGATCGTTCAATGTGCTGGCTGGCTTTATTGATTTGCAGGTTCTCCATTCAACCATTAAGTTAGGATGGATTAATGCCAGAATAAATAGATTTATTATCATCAGTATGAAAAACTCCATTAAATAATTTCTGTGACATTAATATACAAGACTGAGATGTTTACCACATTGTGAATCTGGGAAGTGATGGAAACTTGTTTGATCTAATTCCTAACATCCCTAAACTCAATAATTTGAAACAATGTATCCTTCCTATTGTTACATTGTGTGAATATAGTATTGTGCACAAGTCATATATTTCAAAGTGACCTATGGTTTCATTGCATACGAATAATACATTCTGTAACATTGTATCTTTCAAATTGACATGTACAGTCAGATGATACATTTTGTAATCAGATGATACATTTTGTAACCAGTACATATATACACTATATACACTATACACTTATTGTAACAATGTACACACTGTATATCAAAGTATCTCTTTGCTATTACAATGTACCAGTATATGAATAATTTGTAGCAAAAAACTTGCTGGATGCAACACTGTGCCTCCAGTCCTAACTGTTCCAATGTATACAAGTGGTATATTTTGTGACCAAGTAGTCCAAAAGTTATCTGCATACAAATCATAGTGTTAGGTCTGTTTTTACTCAATCACCACAGATCATAACTGGGTATATTCTGTTAAAGATTGTACACCATTAGGATGCTCTACAAGCTTACTAAATTAGAGTCACCCATTCTTCTGTTTTAGTTGCAAGCTTGTCTGTAAATGACATAACTATTACTTAGCAAACTGAACATTTGTAATGAAATATTTTCCTATTGTAACATTGTTTACAGTACTACTACTTTACACAGTTCATTTCCAATGTAACATTTACTTCATATTGTAAAATTATACTCATACAGTTATACTTTAAGGGCACCGTAAAAAAGTTTCTTCCTATGGAAACATTTTATACAATCTCTTCCTATGATAACACTATCTCTTATGGTAACACTGTACATCATCAATATACTGTGTTACCAAGTCTCATTCTATTATAACACTATAGAGATGACAAAATGATATAACAAAAATCATTTTTCATTGCCACACTGACTGAAAACTACATTTATTGCTACATGTATGAACAAAATGCTCGAAGAAGGATACGGTACAAATTCAGTTGTAGCTCCTGATTGCTCTCTTACAATATTGGCATAGATATATCAATTACATAGAGCACAAATATGAATGTAAAATTTGCAGATCTACAGCAGTATGAGTAGACTTACCAATCCCAGCATGCACTTGATCTCATGGAAGGCCCCACAGTATCCAATCAAAGTGATGACTAGTATTGTACAGCCACTGATGATTAACAGGTACGAGTCTACCAGGTAGAGATGAACACCGATCAGACCTGAGAGTTGCCTCCCTCCATACTCCGAAACCAACGACCATATACCAATACCCAGGACAGCAAAACCACCAATCTGAAGGAAAAGAAGTTTCTAAATTTGAGTTAAATTTAGAATGAAATACCACTAACTTATCCATGTATACATGTATAATACTCACATAAACAATTATGGATTAAATCACAACCCTAAATTAATGTAGAAATACAATATAAACGTTTGTCCATGAGCAACATATTTGTCATTCTCTTATTAATTAAACAAATGTCATTAGATGTGATGTTCAAGTCCTTGAATTGGTTGATTCAGTGCTGAGATTTTAGATTCTTATCTCGGATAAAGTATAAATAACACAGATGAACATAAAGATAACAAAGCTATGTCCAACAAAAAAGTCTGGTCTTTTGTGAACCATGCAGAATTGCTTTAGAATATTTGTATGGTATTTAGTTTCAAGGCATGTCTAACACTTATCAGATCACATTGTGACCTGTATGCTCGTCTCAGAAAAATAACCTCATTCGTAATTGAATATACTTACTGCAATAAGGGTGAACATTAAATACAGTATATACTTCATACACTGTATTGTGGACGAGGTGTTAGGGGGTGGGTCAAATACTGGGTTACGAGCCATACTGGATGATCAATTGCCACCCTCAGTAGAAAACACAGGTAGAAAATTAATTAAAGTTCTGATCCCTGCATGCAAGTTGTACCTGCAAATAAAAAGTATGTGGGTAAAATGCAGCAATATGATAAATGATTTGTATACATGATAGCAAATTAAGAAACCTTCACTGAATCTGCTTATTTTACAGTACATAATACCTCGTGCCAGGCTAGAATTAAAAGCCGCCCACCCAATGCTCGCCTGGATGATAAATTAAGGATTATTTTTAATGAGCCTTATTTAAATATGCTCATCAATAAATGTCAACCCACTGTTGATTGTGACATTTGCACTGCCCTGTGCTATATCCATATGCATGGGTATCAACAATGTGAATACACTGAATTCTGATAAAATAATTACCTACCTGTCATGCAGTCCCATGTACTCGCCAGAACGACCAGAACATGCTTGTGAATACGGAAATCCAGTCCAGGTAGTTGGAGATAAGTGCTTTAGTCGATACTTCCTTTACTAACCACGATAGAACATATGGTCGATGGTTACCTGTCCGGCAGTGTCAAACAAGTAGGTCAAACCAGTATAGGTATACAGGTACCCTATTATCGTATAAACATAAAATAAATATGCATGGATTTCCCTCTGCTGATCCCGTGGCACTAAGACAAATGCAGGCAGTCTGGCAACCGCGGTTTTATTTTACTGGCATATTGGCAGCATTCCAGCAAGTATTGTAGACGCATATCTGACTCGGAGTTGACCGGTCTGTTGAACACACCTGGTCGCTGTCATAACAGTCTTGAGTTGAATCAGCCCACTTTATCTCATCCACTCAAACCTTCAACTCGCTAATTCGTTATGTCCCTGTTACACTTTACCGATACACACTTTAACACCCTGTAGACTGCGAGTTTCCGAGCTTTTTTTTCTCGTCAGAAACTGCCACGAATCCACCCGGGCTTCACAAATCCTTCTAACAATGCATCATCCGATCCTAGAATAACGGTTCTCTTTTTCTATGCAGGTATCGATTTCCGACTTACTTCCAACACCGCCGGATAAACAACATAACACACCCAGTACGCATGTCCGCTAAACTGTCGCGCCGAAGACGGCACAAATAGTCAGCATTTTAAATACCACGATGAGTGTGTCATTCTTTTCTCCACGGAAAAACTATTGCAGTTTATATTTAATCACGCGTCAAAGCTATTTATACCACAATTCATTTGTTAACGCTGAGCGTTCATATGCGTCGTGCATGTGTATATCACGTAAGGTCATTCCTCTATCTGTGAGATCTGATTAAAACGTCCCAGAATAATGTGAGTAATGCATGAAAGATCATATACAAGGGCAGATACATAAGATAGGGCATGAAAACACAAATTTAATTCATGTAGCGTTCTTTAATATGTGTATATAAATTGATCAAAATAAAATAATTTAATTCACTCTTGTCATCATTGCTCATTCCAATATAGCACAACACCACTCCCTCTTATTGACAAGCATAGCAAAATATAGTAGTATATAAAGCGCTCAACCCACAGGGGTGTTTTGACTTAGTGGGAGTGAGGTGAACGGACTGTTGACCAGGGATTGACCTGGAGGTGGACAATGAACATTGGAGTGTATCTATGGCAACTTTGGAGTGTAGGGGTCACGTGACGGTGACATCATCAGCAGTAGTGAAACCGCAGAGTTGCTCGAAAGCTCACAAGGGATATATGTATACCAAGATATCCATATACACCGTCCCATAGGGGTGGGCATGTGGACCTTGCGGTTTAGAATACACTATTGATTGTCCCATTACGCCACAGGTTAAAGATTTTCAGTTCGCCCCTGGAAAACTGACCTTCTTGTATCTTAGCCTGAAACTACATACTGATGTTGTTCATTACCACTCTCCCCACTTCCATTTCACGTGAACTGTATTAATTAAAACGCATATAAGCGAAGTGAGAAGAGGTGCTGTCATACTGACAGAGCCACATGACTTCACAGTATAGTCTTCTGGTTAACCCATTCTAAAGCACATAACAATAATCTAACGATTCTTGATATATGTTGTATCCCAGGTACGCTTTTATTGTACCTGTTCAAGTGGCAACTTGGATGACATGACCACACGGCACCAGCATAAGCGGTATTTATGGCAAGCCAAAGTGCTTTTTATTCGAGAATTTCCGATATCGGAAATTGAATTCCCGATATCGAAATTAAAATTTCCGATATCGGAATTAAAATTTCCGATATCGGGAATTCATGACCTTCAATTTCCGATATCGGAAATTGAATTCTCGATATCGGAAATTGCAATTCCCGATATCGGAAATTAGAATTTTCGATATCGGAATTGCAATTTCCGATATCCGAAATTCGGGGACAATTCCCGATATCGGAAATTCAATTCCCGTTATCGGAAATTCAATTTCCGATATCGGAAATGCAATTCCCGATATCGGGAATTGTCACTGAATTTCCGATATCGAAAATTGCAACTCTAGGGTGCACTCCACACTTGCCAAGGTTTCGTACAAAGTGCTCCCTCCCTAATTTAATAATAAGGAAGGTCGCCCGATTTTGACAGCAAGGTCATTCTTCTTACCTTTCTACTAACTGATATCTATAGTATCACCCTGCTGGACGTAACCATTTCTCCAAACGAGGATATAACAATTGCTTGTTGATCGCACCCACTCGTCACTACAGAGTTAATCGTGTCCGGAATTGAATATCTGGCGGACCAAAATCCGCACTTTTTCGGGAAGCGAAAATGTTGATTCCTTTATGGCGATAAAATTTTACAAAAAAAGAGTAGGTCGACCCCCAGTTTTTTTCGCCATTTTAAATTGTCCTTGGGACGGGAAACACTTTAACATACATAAAAAGAAAATCATTTCATACGTTTTCGCTGGATTGCGGGTAGAATTTGATACATTTTCATATATTTTATGGAGTTTTTCAGAAAACTTGAAGAAGGGTTAAGGAGGATTGCACGTCTTTGTTTTCAATTTCAATAGCTCACAAGTCTCCTGAAATAATGACACGAGTGTGCCCATTTAGAAAATATATACTTTTACAAGGTTTTTTTTAAAGATTTTACATCTATTTATGGCCGAAGATCCGAACCCATGCCTGTTTTTAGCCGCACATCATTTAGGTGTGGAATGCACCCTAGGTTTTGTAAAGCTTCCAGAGCTTTCATTTCCGATATCGGAAGTTCGGTGACAATTTCCGATATGGGAAATAGAATTTCCGATATCGGAAATTGAATTCCCGATATGGGAAATTCTATTTCTGATATCGAAAATTGTCACTGAATTTCCGATATCGAAAATTCTAATTCCCGATATCGGAAATTCGGAATAAAAAGCACTTTGGCTTGCCATAGGTATTAGATACAAATCTAGAGAGCTATGATGGAAATGCTCTAACAACTCGTATATTGGTAATTGGTGATCTGTGTCGCTGTGACAACTCGTACACTGGGGATTGGTGAGCTGTATCGTCGTCAGATGAAAATGACGACATTTAACACAAAAGACTAGTCTGTGGGATGAAAGCTGCCAAACCCCAGGAGATCTGTCGATCACAAGACCAAGATTGGTTAAAAAACCAATACACCTATATACGTCGAGCTACCCGCTGTTTATTTCCACATGACCAAGTCATCATCGGGAGCATAGACAGCCAAAGACGAACCGTCTTGGTAGACATAATAACAGGGACAATCGTATCAATGCACCAAGCAGATTTTGAAGACCGGGTACAAACCGTTTTACTTACAAACTGATGAAGAGACAGATTCTCTCAACAAACTCTTGAAAACCCACAAGGTACAACGGGACCAAGGCCATGGTCATTGGATGGTTCAATTGCAACCATTTGGAAGTACAAACATTTCACAGCCAATTAAGAATGCATGATGGTGAAACGGATATATAGACTCCTCAGGAGCAGGAGGTCAGTCCGTGCTCAGACATGGACTGAGACCGACTGCTACTGACACTCCAAACCCGAAATGGACAACAGGGTGCTGTGGTCACTGTCATAGACCTTCTGGGCGTGTTGTATCGGGTGTCTTCCACGAGGTGATGTCCGTCATTGCTTTACTCAACCTGTTCAGGACGATGAACTCACCGCCCGTCCCTCCACATGCTTCATTACGGACTGACGCGGTCAGTCAAGACGCATTTCATGCAGAAGCTCATTCAACATGCCAGCAGTAGCATTACTCCACATATGAGCTGGTTCATGTGGTGTTTCGGGGGAATGGCAAGTGGAATTTGCGACGATGCCCAGCGTCACCTTTGTGGAAGGACTGCCCAACCTGGCCAACTTTTGTCGTCGTCCAAGATCTCATGTCGGAAACTGATGCTTCGGCTGACCCAGCTGTTTATCAAAGGTAATCATCATCGACGGCTCAGCGTTATCCACATTGTGCAGAATTTGTTTAGCAATTGGAACATCAGTTTGAATGCCCGCTACATGAGACGCGTTTCAGCTGATGTAATGAAGAGACAAATGTACGCCAGCTTGGGAAGCCTTTGAAGATGTAACGACCCTACAGTACGGGTATATGCTCTTCGGCCTGAAGCAAGCCACCCCCGGCCATCTCCGACTGTGGACCCGAATCTTTTCTTGGGAGACCCAATACGTGTACATGTCGAAAGGATGATCGGGCCTTCAAGGGTTGGAAGAACTGCAAGAACCTTATGGAAACATAACAAAAGCGGCTCCCACATCTTGGGTATCCTGTGATGGAGGGAATTATAAAATCATCCACAATTTATGCTTGTTAACTTTCTCTCTCTTTCTCTACTGATGTCCGTATAGGTATACTCGAAGCAAGCTACCCTCAGGCGGACCCCATGGGAAAAGGCTAAAAAAGCAAGGAGTCATAGACTCCATCCTTTTTAGCACCATATCGGAACGACTTGGAATCATGCCTTTAAGCTTTATGTGCTGACCGACGCACCTGACCTGGTCTTAACCACTGTGCATGGGGCAGAACATGCCCTCGTGTCCTGCCTATGTGAGCCTGAACTCAACATCTTAAAAGGCAATGTTCCACTGATTCCGTTTGAGGAAGCCGAGTCGATCAAGCACAAGGCAGGTACAAAAGCTATTTCCGCAAGCACAGGAGAAAACAAAAACAGAAAGACGAGTTTCTCACTAACGTCTCAGCTGCCTCCGTGCTAGGCCCAGCGTTTGGTAAAGTTTTCGGTCGATCATTGAGTATACGAAAAAATTGCTCTGGTGGAACCACGCTCGATGAGGACAAGAGTCAAGTTTTTAAAACGATGGAATTTAAGCGATAACGAGAATGTATAACAGTACAATCAGGCGCTTCAGCAGTACAGAAATTTTAAAGCAAACTACAAAACCCCATCAACTGGAAGAACTCCACCGTCAGGCACACGACCAGCACAACTCGTTCCACAGCCACCGTTACCAGGCGAACCACCATCAGCCCAGCAGTGGATGACAGACGAAGTCATAAAGAGCCCACCCGCTTCGATCCAGAGGAGGGTCACTTGATGAGCTCCTGGTTCAGAACCAGTCCCGTTTTCGGCGCCCACATGGTGAATTTGGTGAATGATATGATACTTCAACACAAGTGGCTCCTATAGGATGGCAACTTTTTGCACAGAGGTTGTCAGCAAGTAGTAGGAAGACGGCAAATTCATTAGAATTTTTGAGAGCGAGAAGTGAGGGTGTGGAGCTGACGTCACGGATGACCTTACTTCCGGGTCAAAGGTCACTTCCGGGTCAAAGGTCATTTCCGGGTCACGAGAGTTCCGGTATCAATCTGCGCATGTGCAGTGGGCAGTAATGGAAAACAAGCATTTGAGTAGACGTTTTGGGGACAAGGTGGACTATCCTTTAGCCGAATTGGTCAGGTGGGGTATCAGTTTGAAGCACCCATGGAGTAGTATCCGACTGGATGGGTATGGAGTGAAAGAAAGGCTATGGCGCGCATGCACAGGCAGAGAATTGTGGGAAAGGGCATTGGAATGGATGCTTTTGGGTCGAGGTGGACTATCCGTGGGTCGTGTGGGGTGTCCTATTAATGCGCTCGTGGAGTGACAGTAAGACTATGGTGCGCATGCGTAATCTGGGAATTATGGGGAAAAGGCATTCGAATATTAAACATTTATAAACAATGTTTCTATTTATAACCAAATCAAACCTGCTTTGCTCAAATGCCTAATCTCTATTAGGAATCACAATATAAACTGTTAAAAACGGAAGTTAAAACCAAAAGTTGTCTCCCCTTAGGGGGTTGTCTGCCCCTAGGGGAGCTCTCCCATTCATCCCAGCCAGGCTACTATATAAGCTCTGCTCACACCCATTCATATCCTCTTTCTCATTGTAATAAACCGAGACCTGTAGTGTGCAAGGCCGCGGCATGAGGGGAAGGAAGGGAGGGACCATCAGAGCAAAGCAGGTTTGATTTGGTTATAAATAGAAACATTGTTTATAAATGTTTAATATTTATTTCCCAAATCGTAAACCTGCTTTGCTCAAATGCCACAGTACCAACATATGGAGGTGGGAAACCTCGGCCTTGTTGTAGCACCAAAAGCAGGCAGAGTAACCGCTGGGATGACACAGACATGGGCATAGATATGACACATTAATACTCAACAAGAAAACCCTGGTCAATGACGCAATGGGTTAATGCATGGAGTAGATATAGAAGAATACTTATCTTAGTGTCTCATTCATGTAGCTGTGATCGTGGATGT
Organism: Hanleya hanleyi; assembly: GCA_036873755.1. NCBI lineage: Eukaryota > Metazoa > Mollusca > Polyplacophora > Lepidopleurida > Hanleyidae > Hanleya > Hanleya hanleyi. The sequence continues at coordinate 130,060 of JAVTVY010042061.1, read as the reverse complement.
GGTACGCAATATTACCCAATGTAGAAAACCAAGGCCCTAAGGCGGCGAGAGAATTCATTCGGTAAGCACTGTATGAAACAGGGGTGAGGAGAAATGCACAGCAACCCACAGCATACAGGGTGACCAACTAACACCACCCTCAGTCCACAAACCGACTAACGTCAACTCTCTGTACTTTAGTCCTTGGAGCTTGATCCGGTCTTGAGAGTTGACAGCGGTATTTCTGAGTCTACTCTCCATGTGACGTCAACCTCTGTACTTTAATCCCTGTTGCTCCCTGTTGCTGACACTGGTAACCTGAAACAGAGATTAATACTCACAAAGTGTCAGTTCTTTGTATGTCGAACTTGTGAGTTAACAGGAGGTGACTCGGCTGAGATCTAGAAGAAAGGTCATAGTTTCAACCTGAAAAGACACAAGCAAATCTGCAGTTAAGGCAAAGCTTAAACTCACCATTGTGTCAGGCCTTGATTGGTGACTTGAGAGTCGATGACTGGCAAGCTGACCCATTATTTCTTCTTAGGTGATCATGTAGTATGTGGACATATGATATGATTGAGAGATGAGATGAGATGATACAGCAAGCCGGTTGACGCTGCGATGATGACAATTTTGCCCCCCCCCCCCCTTTTTGCAAGTTAATTGACCACGTGCTGGGCAGCCACCAGCGGCCCAAGCGTGGACATTCTATCTGATTGCACTGACATATCCCTCAGATAGAAATTTGTGAAGGTAGAATTTGCAGTCCATGCACAGGACTGGACAATGTCACAAGTTCCATAAAGGCCATGACGTAGCGATGGCACGAATTTCATGAGAAGAAGCATTAGACAACAAAGGGGGAGCGTCAATGGCCAATTGATATGACCACTTAATGGTCTTCTTCAAACAAGAAGCAATGGTATTCGTAGTGATGTCACGCACTACCGACGGCCGAAGAGACAAGAATAATAGACGACGAGCGCCCCGATCGGGATCCGTACGAGTGAGATAGTGGCGTATGGCACGAACCGGGCATAACAGAAGGTCGTCCTCAAGGCCCTGTATGAAGTCCGATAGCGCAGGAATGGAATACAAACGTTGAGCACACGGACCTAGGCGAACAGATTCATTTTTGGCGATGAACACAGGGACGGGTCGAAAGGAGATACGCGACCAATCCGCCGTCCAGGTCATAGATGATCTCTCAAGAGCATGAAGTTCAGATACTCTCGACGCCAAAGCAAACGCCGCCAAAAAAGCAGTTTTATAGGAAACGGCTTTTAGAGAAGCGGACTGTAAGGGTTCAAAGGGCGGACGAATCAGAGCACACAGAACCACACCGATATCCCATTTCGGTAACAGCTGGCGAGTACGGCGAGACTGTAACGCGAAGGCGCGAATGAGCGCAGAGATATTGTCGTTAAGGCTAATGTCGCTGCCGGAGGTAAGACGTAGTACCCTAGCCAAAGCAGAACGATACCCCTCAATAGTGCTGATTTGAAATTTCTTGTCATGATGAAGGTGAAGGAGGAAGTCAGCTACGAGGGAAACAGAGGCAGAGTCGGGATCAGCATCACGTTCCCGGCACCAGGAGACGAAATAGGCCCATTTCGCCTGATAGAGCTGCGATGTGGAAGATCGATTGGCTGAAACCATCGTTCGTGCAACCTCTGCTGAAAATCCTTGGACTGAGAGTGCATTCTGGATAGTCTGCAAACGTGTAGGTTGAGCCATCGTGGGTTGTGATGGAGAATCCCGTCCGGCTGACGTAACAGGCTGGGCCAAACTGGAAGACAACGTGGCGGAGCAGTGAGAAGCGGAACCAGAACCGGAAACCACTGACGACGAGGCCACCACGGAACCACGAGCAGAATGATGCAGTCATGTTGAGAAATCTTTGAATCAGGGCCATCGGTGGGTAGGCATAAGCCAGGAAGTTGTCCCAGTTGATTGAGAGAGCGTTGATGGCGAAGGCTTGAGGGTCCAGAATCGGACTGACGAAGAGGGCTAGCTGGGCGTTGTTCCTCGTTGCAAACAGATCGATCAAGGGTGACTCCCAGACGCTGCAGATCTGCCGGAAAACCTCCGGATGAAGTTGCCATTCGGTCTGAAGAACGGTGTCTGGACGAAACAGGCTATCCGCTAAGACGTTGAGCCGACCCGCAACATGGCGAGCATGGAGATGACAATGCTGAATGAGAGCCCAGTCGTACAGATCCCACACCAGACGAAACGTTGATAGCGATCGGGTAGTACCCATCTTGTTGATGTGGGCAATGACCGTGGAATTGTCCGTCGCGATGAGAAGAGACGAATTCATGAGACGTTGACTCCAATGTTGAACCGCTAGGATGACTGCCTTCATCTCCAGAAGGTTGATGTGAAGTCTGGCATCCAACGTCGACCATCTGCCGGACACCTCCAGGCCGTCCAGATGGGCTCCCCAGCCGGTCTCGGAAGCATCGGTGTAAAGATGGTGAACCGGGGCCGGAAATCGGAATGGAACTCCCCGCATGACGTTGTGGCGGGACTGCCACCAAATCAGAAGTGGATGTAGAGACGTCAATACCGGAACCGCAGGGTTGAGGGAAGATGTCCGTAAGTAAGGAGACAGATGATACTGCAGAGGCCGAACCTGGAGACGGCCGTAAAGAGTAAGGTCCTGCGTGGAAGTAAGTAAACCCACCAGACTTTGCCACTGCTGACGTGTCTGTGACGTTGATGACAAAAACTTTAGAATCAGCAGCTGAATCTTGTTCCAACGGTCCTCTGGAGGGTACACCAGTTGCAGACGAGTATCGAACACCGCCCCGATGTAACGGCGAATTTGCGCCGGGACCAACTCCGACTTTAGAGGATGAGGAATGAAGCCGGGATGACGTAAAACAAGCAGAGTGAACTGGACCTGCGCGTTGAGACGGGACTTGTCCGCAGCCCACAAGAGGATGTCGTCGATATACACCTCGATTTGAATACCTCGCAGGTGTAGAAACGCCATGACTGGTGAGGTGATACGGGTAAATAGCCAGGGGGCGATGTTGACTCCGAACGGAAGGACCTGCCACTCGAAGCGACGATCGTTGATAGTGAAGCGCAGGTAACGCCGATGACGTGGATGAATTGGAATATGGAGATACGCATCCTGAAGATCAACTGAGGCCAACCAATCCCGGTGATGTACGCGGGCCCGAATCGATGATACAGAAGGCATCTTGAAATGAGGAGGAGTGATGAGATGAAGTTTGTTTAATATCTTGAGGTCGATCACCATCCTCATCTGGTCCGAATCTTTCTTTGGCACCAGAAACACGTGGCTGTAGAATCCTATGTTGTCTTCGGTACGTGGTAACTCCCTGACGGCTCCCTTGTCGATGAGAGTGGTGACCGATGATAGAAGTGTCTGCAAGTGACCTGCGGGAACTGGCAGACGGGAGGGACGAGGCCAAGCGATGAGTTTGGGCAGGAACTGAAAATTGAATAGGAAGCCCTCCTTCAAGACCTTTATAATCCAGTCGTCGTCCGTTATGAGCCGCCAATTCTCGTAGAAATACTGTAGACGCCCTCCCACAACCTGATGACTGAAGGAACGGAAGGCGGGTAGTTGAAAATCTTCGGCCTGATTGGAAACGGAAATCGGATAGTCATTTGTTGGATTTTCCACCACGTCTGGATGATTTTCCATGGAAGGAACGGCGAACACTGCCTCGTGGAGGTTTGTCGAAGCCACGAAAACTACCCCGAGGGACCACATCCTGTTGGGTGGATTTGGAAGTATGACCCCCTTTAGGTTTCTGATCCACGGAAAAAGTAGAACGACGAGTCACGGCAGTAATCAAACGAGACGTGCGTTCCTCTCGAACAGCAGGCATGACGGACTCTATGGCATTGTTGAAAACCAACTTAGAGGATAATGGCTGACGAAGCAATTGATCCTTAATAAAGTAACGCATTACGCTGGGCTTGCAGAAGCGATACATTAGAAAAAGAACCGGCCTCAATGACATTACGGTTAGCTTTAATGAGGGTGTCCATGAAACCACGCAAATAAGCCAAACGACCAGGAGATAAAGAAGCCGACCCATCTTCTGGCGTACCGCAGGATCCAAGGCAATCCGAGAAGTAGCCAACAGAAACCAATCCGCGACCGAAGTAACACGTTGCATAAAAAGCAACATTTCCATAACATTATCCATTACTTTGGGGCCAATCGGAAAGGGTGATGATTTACCCGTCTTGGAAATTTGACTCAAATCCCGATCACGTTTGGGTGGTTTAGCGGGTAAGATGTTATCATGAATCTCATATTTAAATGGAAACTGGGGCTTCTTAAACTTGTTGTCGTCCTCCAATTGACGATCAAACTTCTCTAAATTAGACTCCCAAGCCGGAGACGGCGCGCATGAGATAGGCGCTTTACGCGACGTAGGCTCAAACGCGGCAGAGGCCGCCGTCGGACAACTAATTCGAGAAGAAGATACGGCATTCGAAGAAACAGGCACGTCCGGTACAAGCGCCAAAACCGCCTTCATTTTATCCAGAAAAAGCATGATAGACGAATCATCCGAACTCTCCGCTGACGAGGAGGAATCCTGATCACTAGACGCACTCGACGAAACCGGTGTAGGTGGACGGAAGATGTGACGTCGACGAGAGGCTGATAAATCGTGATCAACCACTTGATCAAGAAATGGAGTCTGAGAAGGCGAGACAGAACGACGAGGCAAACGGCATTGAGGCATACGAGAACGTCGAACAGAAGTACGAGAACGGCGTACCGGAGAACGGGAAGGCCGTAAAATAGTACTAAGACGAACCAGAGAACGAAATCTACGAACCGGAGAACGAGACCATCGAACAGGTGAATGAGAACGACGAACAGGCGAATGCAAACAGCGATGCGGTGTAACAGAACGTCGCGGAGATACCAAACTCCGTACAGGCGAACGAGAACGTGAACGGCGTTGTGATGTACATGAGCGACATTTAGAATCACAGGAACGATGATGTGACGGATCAACATACATAGTAACCAGAGAACGTAAGTCCGCTATTTGAACACTCAAGGGCAGGTCCGAACGACCCTCCATAGAACGAGAGACAGATTTAGTTTTAGATTTAACCTGTAAGGGTGAAACAACTACACGACGATGTTTCTTTCCTTTGGATTTTTTAGAAATGTGCGATAAACTAATAGGCAAAGGAGAAATAACATGCGGTAAAGTAGCATTCTTTTGTCCGATGGAGACAATGGATCGCTCAGGTAAAGCCGACTTGGCTCGAGAAGCCTTTGTTGAGCTGAACAATGAAGCCGGTTTGGCAGGGACTCCAGACAATGCGATACCGGTAGAGGTCAAACTGTCTAGCAGTTGAAAATTATCCTCCTGTAGGATAGTGCCACTAGGGGGAATAATTACAGACGCCGACGAAACTGGACTTCGAAATTTATGAGACAAATCTAAGCCAACACCGTCGAGATCTTCATTGGACTTCATGTCATTTACAAGGGAAATTTCTAAGAGTCGTCTATCGACCTCCGATAATGTAGAATCCTCAGACGCACGTAACAAGTAAGCACGACGGGCTTGGGCATATTTCTTCCAAGTAGCAGAATCCCATAAAGAACATTCCGCACACGTGGCTTGGCGTAAACACAAATCTTTACAAGCAAAACAAACCGTGTGGGCATCCAAACGGGACAACGCTTGCCCACACGCGCGACAAGAATTAGAAAGGGGAACAGAAACCTCAGACATAGCTAATGTAAGAAGAATTTCCCGAAAAAGAAAAACACAAGTCAATCTTCAAAGGGATATAACCGGCGGTAACAACAACAACACAGCTGTATTGCTTTAACACTTCCTAGATGTGTACTGGTCGAGTACAAACTGAGAAAGAGGATATGAATGGATGTGAGCAGAGCTTATATAGTAGCCTGGCTGGGATGAATGGGAGAGCTCCCCTAGGGGCAGACAACCCCCTAAGGGGAGACAACTTTTGGTTTTAACTTCCGTTTTTAACAGTTTGTATTGTGATTCCTAATAGAGATTAGGCATTTGAGCAAAGCAGGTTTACGATTTGGGAAATAAATGAATGTTTTGGACTTTTGAACGTGTGTGGGGTGTCATAGTAAAGCAGTCGAGGGGGAGAGTCCGACTGGACATGTATTGCTATGCATATAACCTTGAAGTGCCTGGGGCATAGCATCTCCGAAAGTGACCGTTCTCTACTACTCCTCCATGGTATCATGATACCAACCACGCGCCATTGGGACCACGAATGGCCCATCTCGGCCTCAAAACGTCCATTCAAATGTCCTTTTCCCACTGCACATGCGCGCCATAGTCCCCCACGGCTGCTGCACTACGACACCACCCACAACCTATCCGGACCAGGGATGGTCCATCTCGATCCCAAAACGTTCACTCCAATGCCCCCTTCCCACAATTTCCTGTCTGTGCATGCGCACCAAAGCCTTACTTCCTCTACACCCTAGTCCAGTTGAATGCACCCATAAGAGCCCTTAAACAGGACACCCCACACGACCCTTTCGAACCACGGATGGTCCACCACAACCTCAAAACGTCCATTCCAATTCCCTTTTTCCAAAATTCCCTGCTTGCGAATGCGCGCCATTGCCTTACTTGCACTCCACACCCTTTCCAGTCGGATGCTGCTTCACGAGCGCTTTAATAGGATACGCCACACGACACATTTGGATCACGGATAGTCCACCTCGATCCCAGAAGGTCCATCCAATGCCCTTTTCCTACAATTCCCTATCCTTACTTTCACTTCACACCTATTCAATCGGATGCTACTCCATGGGTGCTTCAAACTGATACCCCTACACGACCCATTTGTCCCACAGATATTTCAACTCGTCTACAAAAACGTCCACCCAATTTTTCCCCACTTCTGCCCGACTGCGCATTCGCAGATTGACATCGGAAGTGAAGTGGCCTTTGACCCGGAAGTGACGTCATCCGTGACGTCGGCTCCACGTGACTCTACAACCTCACTCCTTATCCTCCAAAATGCTAATGAATTTTACTACAGCATTAGACCTGGGTGCTGTAATAGCAGTAGATACCCATGACGTCGTTTCCAAAACCACGAAGGTCGAGACCACCTGGGGTCGATACTTGGTGTAAGAACGCATTGTTGAGGCTTTTGTTGAGGCTTTTGTGCAGCTGAAAAGGGTCACGCCTAGACGCATTGTTGAGCTCAGACAGGCTATTTTAGGCTTTGTCTTGTGCGTTCTTACACCAAGTCATCTTCGTTGCACCAAACCAATTTCTACGTTCCCACTTCGAACTAAGTGGGAACATAGAAATTGGTTTGGTGCAACGAAGATGACACCAAGTATAAACCCGGTCCACCTGGGCTTGGGAACTTATGAATACAAGGGCATAATGAACAAATCAGTCGTCATGTCTTACTTCACACTGCCTAATAATAGCTCAGCCGAACTGTTGCCGGTCAATACCTTAGCATAATGCATCATGCAATTGCCGCACCCCTCAAATCTCTCTGAACAAAGGGAACATGTCCATAACCTGAATGCCGGGTTATACGGACTGGACGTCTGTTTGTACGTAATCGATACATCAAAATCGAAAATACTTCAATTACCGGCAGCCGTGGATTTGGCCAACAATACCTGGTGAGAAAATAGCAGGGATTTACAGCAAACAGTTGATCGGTGGATCTCGTGGGACGATCACATGCGCACCTGCTCAGGCAAGACCGCTACCCCTTGAACTAAGTTCCCATCAAAGTCCGAATGACGCAGGTGAAAATCCCCTTTGCTTTCTAGCCACCGGTTTCGCGCCAGACTATAATATCGCCATCCAGGAAGCAACATTCTACATCCGGAAAGTGAAACCAAATCCAGTCATGCAGTTGGGTCTAAACCAGCCCAATACTCCATTCGACGTGTGCATACCAAAGTGTTTTCTGTCCCGACACGGAATCTGGTTAACAACCAAGAAAATATGAGCAATGCAAAACCGACCTTTCTTAGGATCTCCCTAAGCAACTGACCATAGCCTGCATGTGGAACACCAGTTTCAACGGACAGTATGCGGACACCCCCTTTCACTTCAACTTCGTTTCAACATCAACTTTGTAGTCCTGTGAGATGGACAGCAGGTTCCAGCACGGCCCCTACATCTGGAATTTAGACTACGCAAAATTACATCCAGTCGCCAGAACTTCTTATCGGCGACGAGTCAAATCGACCAGGATGAGAGGAATCACATTGACCAGGGCACCTCTCTTGACGGGTACATGTTCAGACAATGATTATCAGCTGAGCTTCATCAAGAAAGGCAACATGCGGGTAGAAATCAACTTAGGGACACCCTCCCAGCATTAAAATAGTTATTTGCTATGCCATCATTCACACCTTCATTCAAGTAGCCAAGACCCCATTTCAGTGTTATAGAGCAGCACTGGAGTGCTTTATAGCATCTTTGTTGTGTTACAGAACATCATTGTAGTGTTAGAGAACACCAATGTAGTTAATACAGGGCATCAGTGCAGTGTATTGAGAGTGAGTTCAGCTCACAGAGCATCAAGCACAAACAAGTCCGAACCTGTCCACAGATGATTGTGTTAAAGGAGTACTTACCTTATTTTATATATGTTCCTATTACAAAGGTTGGACTCTTAAAAAAATATAACCAACTATTTTACTTTCGTTGGGGGCGATACCCTATTAGTTTTATTACAATTTGTGAAGTCATGTTTCCGCTTTGAAGTCGACGTGGGCGCCGCCATATTGTCTGTAGGATGACGTCAGCATTCAGGACGTCGCGGCTAACGCTTGATCCAGGGATGTTCCAACTACGGCATTTGAATTACTCTGGGTTCGAGTTTTAATTCGAGGAAAAAACTGGTGAGGCAAATCTCACGGGGGGAATTCCTAAAAGGAACTTGGTTTAGGTTATCTTCGCCAGCTGAACAATTTCTTCTCAAAGTTCTCAGCTGAGACTTGCCCGATTCAATTTGGACAAAATTTGAAACTGAGCGGTAAACTAAAAGAGCGTCCTCTGAAATTGTCAAGTGATTTCAGTTGAACGACGATGCTTCTAAGTTCATAAATATTTTCATGATTACACTTTAACTACTAAAATCAACTAGAACGTCAGTGAATTTACTGGGTTCTCCTGCGAATTATCGGCATGACCAGCACGATCAACCTTAAATCTCCATGACGTTGTGACGTTTTTAGATGAGTATAAACTGACTTCCGCTCATCTAAAAACGTCACGCAATGGTGCAATGGCGGCGCCCAGTGCACGCCGTTGCGAGCAACAAATAGTCAATATTTCCTTTATTTCGCATTCTATCAACATAAGTTTTATATAATAAGGCTTGGAATACGATTGCAAATATAGTCACACTCAAAAATAAGGTAAGTACTCCTTTAAGTCACCACCACAACTCAGGCAAAAAATCTACTTCCTACATGTATACTATTGCCCGTGTGCACACCCATTCACAATATATCGCACTACAAAATGGAGTCCGAAATGAGATTCGAACCCAAGCCTGCATGTGCAAGCCAGCACTTAGGACTGGCACTTTAACCATTCGGCTATCCTGTCACAGTTGGTCATAATGCTCAGACATAGACATATGTACAAAAGTTTATGGACGAGATTATGGCCACATTGGTTCACACCACCTTGAAGTAACCGTCTCTCTAAAAGGAGAATTCCTACTGCAAGACCAGTAAAATTGGAACTGGTTTATACGGGTTTGAACCACATCGCCCCAGTCGTGTTAAAATTGCTACAGCATGCTATAATGTCGAGCATTCTGGCCATTGCAACGGACAAACTTTCAACCACTGACGCTATGATGTTAACCTGTATCACCACCTGTTTGAAACCATTTATATGATTGCACGACTTACAATGCCAGGAGTCTGCCATCCACGACACTACAATTGTACTACCAAGTATACCTGTAAGATCTGTGGGGACACATTCAACTGCCTGGACAGTTTTCACTGCCATGAATCTACTACCCATGGTATTGTTGCCAAGTATTAATGTTCAATCTGCAGAAAGGCATTAAATCGTAAGTATAATTTATGACATCAACGCTTACTCGATAAGGCAGTCCTAAATTGATGTCAATCCTTTAACATGGCTTATACTCGCCCAACCTCGTCCAGACACTACGATATGATTGATGAGGCACCAGAAGACTGCATGGGTATGACGATGACACAGATGCTGGTGCAGAGACTGTCGATACTGAGAGTCTACCCACTCATCCCAGTCACTGAGCCATCATGAAAACCAAGCAGCACCTGGAAGAGGATATCGGGTTACCGCCCATGGAGGCTCTGAAAATTGAAAACTATGAAAACAGTCACTCTAGGACATGTTATGGTTAGAGTATTCAACCATATTTGCCCTTTCTCTACTACTGATATCATTTCTAGCAATATTTTTCTCTGTCTATACTCAGGGCCTACAGGCATCTCCAAGTGTCCCCATTACTTACTCCGGGTAATGGGATAGCGTGTAGGAGTAAGCAGGTCTCCAGTGCGCACCTGAGCAACTCTGCACTTTCTATTACGATTGATGCCACAGATGACATTACAAATGATGCCAGTCACGTGGACAGCACTTGAGTCATAGTCTACACCACGAGAGCTTCAAGACGAGACCCTGCATGGTATATTTGGACCATGAATGGCCCCTCAATCACTCAAACATTCCCGTGCAACCCCAACATGCCCTCTTTAGCTAATGCTCCTCAACTGTGCATACATGCACATTACTGCTCCAGATTGCTTCAAGACGAGATCCTGAATGGTCCAATTAGACCATGTATTGTCCCTAAATTTCTCACACCCCTGTGCACCCCAAAACAGCCCTCTCCCACTACCATAAATAGTGAAATAAATAAATAAATAACAAAAAACAGCACAAAATTGACTGTAGTTTCATTTATTCATTAAGGATGATGTATTCATAGTTCTTATCATTAATGTCTTTTTGATCAATATTCATTCTGCAGCAACAAATTTGATGATAAAGCAACAAACACAATCTCCTACTTGCACAATTCAAGTTGACCCTGAAGCTGTGCTGATACCACCATCAGGTGTATTGAGTCAGCAGTTCACAGTGGTTCGTTTATCCAGTTTCATTCCTATTTCTTTAACCTAGGAGATATTTCCAATCAATGTTAACTGGATTATTTTCGACCTGAAGTTGGCAAAATTACCATAAATGTAAGCAGTGTTGTCCTTTTATGGAATAGTATTATTATTTGATCCATATTTACACAGTTATCAATAGATAAAAAAAAACAGCCTCATGTTAAAGATATAGGAAAGAGACTGGATGAACAAACCACTTTGAATCCCTGTCTCGATGCATCTGATGGTGGTATCAGCACAGCTCCAGGGTCAACTTGAACTGTGTGCAAGTGGGAGACTGTTTTTGGTGCTTTATCATCAAATTTGTTGCTGCAGAATGAATATTGATCATAAAGACATTGCCAGTACTACCAGTGCAGCTCTATTGTTAAACCATAAACTTGAATTTTCTGCAAGTAGGGGACTGACATCTGACCATTCTCTAACAGAAATTATAATGCTTACATGTGATGACCAGACTTGTATCAAATATGGTACCATACATAAACCATTCAGTACCCATTACCAATATCAGTTAAGCACATTATAATACAAAGTAGAATGTTGTAATGAATAGTAGCTTGGTTAATTTAACTAGAGCATAGTCTGAGGGATGCACACATTTGATCAAAATGATCAGTAAGTCTGCTTACAAGATACCCCCCGTAAGGGCATAGATACATGGGGGTGGTTAACGTTTCACAAGTAAGCTGAATGGGATTGTGGCAGTGGAAATCATCAGTAAGCATGCTTACAAGATACCCCCCGGATGCACATTTGATAGAAATTGACGAGTATTTGTAGAGGAATATAAGTATACATGTTATGAGTGGCGGCACAGTATGTAACTAGTTGACAATGAGACCTCGCTCGGTTGGAGTGCGGTTAACGGATTGTCTATGCATGTGTCGTGACGATACTCAGATGAGTTTAATGGATTGTTCAGAAAATTGATGTTAATAATGATTGTCGAGAATGGGGTTATGCAGGCATATTGTGTTTTACCTAACTGTTGTTACCACTAGAACCGTGTAGACTTGAAATGGGCTGTTGCAACAGATAGGCGAATTACTGTCATCTGGATAACCACATTGAAGAGGAAAAGGAAGTAAATGGGAAGTGAAATATTAAACTTACTACCTGTAGACGCATATGCAACATCCTGAGCTAGATCTCATGGTATGGCAGCTACATACAAAATTTGAGAAGAATCTAATCAGCCGTTGTCAAGTTATGCTCCAGAAATGGAATGTTACGGACCAACTGAGAAAATTCTGCCCATAGGTGGCGCCACCTGTAGACGCACATGCGCCAAACGCAATCCCAAGCGAGGTCTCATGGTAAGGTAGCTACATACCAAATCTGAGAGGAATCCAATTAGCTGTTGTCAAGTTATGCTCCGGAAACGAAATGTTACGGACCGACAAGAAAAAGTTTTTGACCCTAGGTGGCGCCACCTGTAGATGCACATGCGCCAAACGCAATCCCAAGCGAGGTCTCATGGTAAGGTAGCTACATACCAAATTTGAGAGGAATCCAAGTAGCGGTTGTTAAGTTATGCTCCGGAAACGAAATGTTACGAACTGACTTGAGAAACTTTTGACCCTAGGTGGCGCCACCTGTAGACGCACATGCGCCAAACGCAATCCCAAGCGAAGTCTCATGGTATGGCAGCTGCATACCAAATTTGAAAGGAATCCAAGTAGCCGTTGTCAAGTTATGCTCCAAAAATGGAATGTTACGGACCAACTAAGAAAATTCTGCCCATAGGTGGCGCCACCTGTAGAAGCACATGCGCCAAACGCAATCCCAATCGAGGTCTCATGGTAAGGTAGCTACATACCAAATCTGAGAGGAATCCAATTAGCTGTTGTCAAGTTATGCTCCGGAAACGAAATGTTACGGACCGACAAGAAAAAGTTTTGACCCTAGGTGGCGCCACCTGTAGATGCACATGCGCCAAACGCAATCCCAAGCGAGGTCTCATGGTAAGGTAGCTACATACCAAATTTGAGAGGAATCCAAGTAGCGGTTGTCAAGTTATGCTCCGGAAACGAAATGTTACGAACTGACTTGAGAAACTTTTGACCCTAGGTGGCGCCACCTGTAGACGCACATGCGCCAAACGCAATCCCAAGCGAGGTCTCATGGTATGGCAGCTGCATACCAAATTTGAAAGGAATCCAAGTAGCGGTTGTCAAGTTATGCTCCGGAAACGAAATGTTACGGACTGACATGAGAAACTTTTGACCATAGGCAAGGGCGTAGACAAGGGGGGGCTTGGGGGGGCTTCAGCCCCCCCAAATATTGACATCCGGCAAAAAAAAAAAAAAAAAGAACAGAAGAAAAAGAAAAAAAAAAGAGAAAAAAGGAAAGAAAGAAAGAATGAAACAGAAAGCAAACATAGCAGAGAAGTAAATGTTTAGCTTGTGACATATCTTTATCAATTGTTGCATATTACAGGGGAAGTAAAATTATCATCAACAATGCTTACCAGAAGGGCTAGACTAATTGCAATCGGTGAGAGAACAACGCAAAAGTTTGGCGATATCGGACTCCAAGACGAAATGAATAATGTGCTCCAATTCAATCACATACCGCCCATTAGGACGAAAAAGGTCAACACGTTGGCTAAAAAGATTTTTTCAGAACTTTTTCACCATAAACTTTTTTTTGATTGAGATCCCAGTCATTTGTTGAGTATTTATTTATTCACAAACGAGAGATACGAACTCTCGAATAATTTTCCCGGAGAAACCCTAGAAATACAGGTAAAACATCTAACCCAGACACAAAGTCACTATTTAACTGGTGTAAATATGGATAATTTTCTCTACCATTCCGAGAAAGGACCACTAAGCTTACATTTTTGATAAGTTTGGCAACTTCAGAACGAACACCAGAACTCATGCGGTCAACCACGCATCAATGCACCGCCCCTGCTATCTAGGCAACATAGTATTGTCTAAGAAATAACTTGAATTATAGTGCAAACTACGGATTGAATGATCATTTCACCTTGTATATCACGTAGTGATCGCCACTGTTATAGGATATTTTCGCAAAAAAAAGTTCAACTTTTACAATTTTTTACCGCTCAAATGCTCCCAGTTAGCGCCAATTTACCATCAATTTTCAAAAAAAAATCTACGCTGCGAGGGGGGATACCCCCCTCTCAGACTCTCCCCCTAAGCCCCCCCAAACTTCACAACTTGTCTACGCCCTTGATAGGTGGCGCCACCTGTAGACGCACATGCGCCAAACGCAATCCCAAGCGAGGTCTCATGGTAAGGTAGCTACATACCAAATTTGAGAGGAATCCAAGTAGCGGTTGTCAAGTTATGCTCCGGAAACGAAATGTTACGGAATGACCCTAGGTGGCGCCACCTGTAGACGCACATGCGCCAAACGCAATCCCAAGCAAGGTCTCATGGTATGGTAGCTGCATACCAAATTTGAGAGGAATCCAACTGGCGGTTGTCAAGTTATGCTCCGGAAACGAAATGTTACGGACGGACGTACGGACATCCGTACGGACGGACGTACGGACGGACGGACGTACGGACGGACGGACGGACGGACGGACAAGCTGAAACCAGTATACGCCCCCTACACTACGTGTCGGGGGGTATAAAAAGAGTTGCCCCAGAAACTATTTGCCATCATAGTAGATAATTGACTATAACACAAGAGTGAGTGAGTAGTAGGTTTTATCATCACTTTCAACAGTTGTTCAGTTATAACATGTCAGGAAGGGGTGGGTGAGGTATACCATATAAGGGCATGAAGGGAGGGAAGGAGGTGACTAGTCACAGATCAGTCCATACATAATAATATAGGTTATGGATAAACTTGTGTGTTGATTCAGGTGCAGGATATGTGCGCTTTAATTAGAAATGAAATCATTCAAGGTAAATCCTCTAATAATTTGATCCCATTATTAAAATTCAATCACCCTCATATTGTGGACAAAATCCAATCACCCTCATATTGTGGACAAAATTCAATCACCCTCATATTGTGGACAAAATTCAATCACCCTCATATTGTGGACAAAATCCAATCACCCTCATATTGTGGACAAAATTCAATCACCCTCATATTGTGGACAAAATCCAATCACCCTCATATTGTGGACAAAATTCAATCACCCTCATATTGTGGACAAAATTCAATCACCCTCATATTGTGGACAAAATCCAATCACCCTCATATTGTGGACAAAATTCAATCACCCTCATATTGTGGACAAAATTCAATCACCCTCATATTGTGGACAAAATTCAATCACCCTCATATTGTGGACAAAATTCAATCACCCTCATATTGTGGACAAAATCCAATCTGTCATTCTACTAAATGTGATTACCCTCTAAAATAGCTTGAAATAATGGATTTTCTCTTTGATTTTGAATCATTCAACTTATTTGTACTAATAAATTTGATCAATCCCTGATTTTATGGTAAAAATAATTATTTATTTGTTTACCCTAACCCAGTATACAAGACAGCTAATTTACAAACATATATTATTCTCTAGAAATAAATTAACCAGTTATGCACAAAATAGTAACCCTCTTCAATTCATCCTTTTCCACAATTAAAATTTTAGTCTTCAACAAACACCCAAACAAGTGTACATGTTCCAAAACTCGAAATCTTCTCCAAATGGGCAGCAAGTTAACATATTACCAAAGAATTGTCTTCATTATTAAGATGTGACACAGAGATTGTCAAATACTTATGGGCTGTGACCATCAGCACATAATAGCCAGGTTCATAATCCTGTTGATGACTATTTATTCTTTTCTCTAAAAATCTTTTCATATGCATACTTCTTCAACATAATACAAGTGGCATATGTATCATAACATCGAGGTATGATATATCAGTACATAGCATACTAATTATATGTAACACCTGAGATTTATGGAGAAAGACTAGATTCCATGGACTCTTGCAATAATACTGATCTCTAATCTGGGATAAGTAATGTAGTCTGAGATCATTATCTATCTCTCCTCAAACTAAAGGATATACTCAGCTCTCCTTCTAAATTCAATGTATTCAGTGTCTTGGTTATATATTATTGAGATAATTATGTATATGCAGAATAAAATATATAATATAACTGTTATAAGATCAAATCACTCTGCGTGATCGAATAGTTCCAGCTCCAAAAACAGTACAATTGTATTATGAATACCTGGTGTGAAATGAGAGACTTGCATAGCGTTTATAGTCTACAAATATATATATATCAATGATTATATGTGTACAATGTATATGTGCATAATCTATATCTCCCACCAGGATATTAACAACATTGATACCTTAGATATCACCATCGTCCTACACATGTGAAAACTTTGTTCAAAATTTTACTCGGATGCAAATCTGTGTCCACTTACACATTTGTGCAGCCATTCAAATCACCCCTCAGGGTCACTGGTGAAGGCTGATCATATCTCAGCACACCATCTTTTCAAAATGTTTACATAAAAATTTAATGTTGATTGGTCAGTGCTTGCTAACCCCCAAAACAGCAATGATACAATCAGGATAATAACAGGCTACTAGCCCTCCTATGTAACAAGTTATGAATGAGTTGATAAACTACAGCCAGGACAACAACAGGATACACATATGGAAGAGATAAGATAATTTCACAAGATAATAACAGATTACACTTGGGAAAATTGCAGGTTATATCCAGGATGCTATATGGAAGTGCACTCAGGATAACAAAAGACTACTGGTACACTAAAAAAATATAGCATGACCTGTGTACTCCGGACAATAACAGAATACAAATAACAGACTACAACCATGATAATTTGTGGCCACACCCAGGATAATAACAGACTACACCCAGGATAATAACAATAAACTCCGGATAATAATGTAACACCAAGGATAACAAATGGATAAAACCTGTACAATAACAGACTACATACAGGAAGATTATTTATCAATAACAACTAATACACCCAGAATAATATTATCAGGTCACACCCAGGATAATAACAGACTATGGTAATCCCTCTAATAATTCAATCCCCCTATCAAATTTCACCCTCAATTTTGAGGACAAAATTAAATCAGCTGCTGTTCTAATAAATTTGATCACTCTTTAAAATGATTGAAAACAACAAAGAAATATTGGATTATCTGCATGATTTTGGATCATTTTGTCAACTTCTTGTTCTGATAAATTTGATCACCCTCAGATTTCAAGTTGAGAAATTTCACTTCCTGTGATCGAATTATTAGAAGCATTACTGTGCACCCATGATAATAACATATTACACCCTGAAAAATAAAAGAATACATCCAGGATAATAAACTACATCCAGGATAACAAAGGACCACATCAAATAACAGATTTCATCCAAAATAATAACAGACTAAACCCAGGCTAATAACAGCTAATACACCTAGGGTAATATCCTGGTCCATGCTCCATAATAATTAACAGATTACACTGAGGACAATAATATATTTACATTCAGGATAATTTCAGGCAATATCCTGGATAATAACAGACTATATCCGGGATCATAATAATTGCATACGCACAGGATAGGTGGCCATCCATATTGAATAAAGGGTGGGGTGGTTGTCTGAAATTGCTGAAAAAAATATGTTGCATATGCAGATCCTGGTAACAGTTACAGCACCAAGATAAAAACGGGATGTATCCGAGATAATAACAGCCACCTAACTCCAACACTGTATCTTCCACTGGAATATTACTGTGATGGAAATGGTGCTAGGACTGCCGTGTTGAGAGGAATTCCACGTTTTGGTGAATACCGTGTGGGTCGAGGAACCATCGTAATACAGTCGATAATTGGACACACAGACAGACACAGAGTACAGCCTGGATAACAAACAAATCATTTGGTTATTATTCAAGACACATACCAGTACCTGAATTCATGAATAGAGATATTTTAAAAATAAGTATAGCTTACTAAAAAGCCTCACGAATGTTAAACATGAGGATAAATTAAATTATAATTGAATTTACCTGTGCAATCCTCGTTAACTTTAGGCAGGTGAGTGAGTGGATCAAAGACAATGGCCTGATAACCCGAGTCATTACAGGTCATGTAACACTTGCCACAGTTGATACACATCTCCTACAATAGTTAAATATATATAAACATCACACTGCATTATGTATTAGGAACTCTGAATAATAAAAATCAGGTGGCCAATGGGAGCCTTGCACAATAGGGACTGAAGATAAACCAGAAGTGCTATAGTTCTGTCAGCTGATTGGTTAACTGGACCAAACTTGCTAATAAGGGAGTGACAGTCTAGATTTTGATTGGTATTGTGCAAGTCTCCCAACAGGCAAGTTTAATCAGGGGAATGGCTGGACAACCTCACTCAGGAGAAAACCAAGAATGCATAAGAAGTCCATCACGAAGGATAATCAGACAACCTTTCTCTGAGGGATGATTAGGTTATTACGCTAACTCACATGTTTATGTAACTTCACTTTAGGGGATGGATTAACCAGCCATAAGAGAAAATTTGGTTAAGTTTTTAATTAACTGAAGTTCAGGTGTTTAGAGCAATTGATGTGTGCTGTTCACAAGATGAATATCTGAAAAGCTGCTTCTATTATTTACCCCAAAAGATCCTTTTCATAAATTCATTATCTATCTTGTTTGATAGCAATCTTACGTCTTCAATGAGATCTACCACCTGGTCCATATTATCTAGGTCACCATATGTTCCTATCTTAGACAGAAACAGACCTGTCATGTTAAAGTTTGAGAGCAATATTACCTCCTCAATGAGATCTACCACCTGGTCCATATTATCTATGTAACCATATGCCCCTACCTTAGACAGAAACAGACCTGTCATGTTAAAGTTTGAGAGCAATCTTACCTCATCAATGAGAGCTAGCACCTGGTCCATGTTATCTAGGTCACCATATGATCCTATCTTGGACAGAAACAGACCCGTCATGTTTGAGAGCAATCTTACCTCATCAATGAGAGCTGTCGCCTGGTTCAGGTTATCTGGGTCACCATATGATCCTATCTTAGGGACAGAACTGTATGTTTGAGAGCAATCTTACCTCATCAATGAGAGCTGTCGCCTGGTCCATATTATCTAGGTCACCATATGATCCTATCTTAGACAGTAACAGACCTGTCATGTTTGAAAGCAATCTTACCTCATCAATGAGAGCTGTCGCCTGGTTCAGGTTATCTGGGTCACCATATGATCCTATCTTAGGGACAGAACTGTATGTTTGAGAGCAATCTTACCTCATCAATGAGAGCTGTCGCCTATCCATGTTATCTGGGTCACCATATGATCCTACCTTAGGGACAGAACTATGTTTGAGAGCAATCTTACCTCATCAATGAGAGCTGTCGCCTGGTCCATGTTATCTAGGTCACCATATGATCCTATCTTAGACAGAAACAGACCTGTCATGTTTGAGAGCAATCTTACCTCATCAATGAGAGCTGTCGCCTGGTCCATGTTATCTAGGTCACCATATGATCCTATCTTAGGGACAGAACGTTATGTTTGAGAGCAATCTTACCTCATCAATGGGAGCTGTCGCCTGGTCCAAGTTATCTGGGTCACCATATGATCCCATCTTAGGGACAGAACGTTATGTTTGAGAGCAATCTTACCTCATCAATGAGAGCTGTCGCCTGGTCCATGTTATCTAGGTCACTATATGATCCTATCTTAGGGACAGAACGTTATGTTTGAGAGCAATCTTACCTCATCAATGAGAGCTGTCGCCTGGTCCATGTTATCTAGGTCACCATATGATCCTATCTTAGACAGAAACAGACCTGTCATGTTTGAGAGCAATCTTACCTCATCAATGAGAGCTGTCGCCTGGTCCATGTTATCTAGGTCACCATATGATCCTATCTTAGGGACAGAACGTTATGTTTGAGAGCAATCTTACCTCATCAATGAGAGCTGTCGCCTGGTCCAAGTTATCTGGGTCACCATATGATCCTATCTTAGGGACAGAACGTTATGTTTGAGAGCAATCTTACCTCATCAATGAGAGCTGTCGCCTGGTCCAAGTTATCTGGGTCACCATATGATCCTATCTTAGGGACAGAACGTTATGTTTGAGAGCAATCTTACCTCATCAATGAGAGCTGTCGCCTGGTCCATGTTATCTGGGTCACCATATGATCCTATCTTAGGGACAGAACGTTATGTTTGAGAGCAATCTTACCTCATCAATGAGAGCTGTCGCCTGGTCCAAGTTATCTGGGTCACCATATGATCCTATCTTAGGGACAGAACGTTATGTTTGAGAGCAATCTTACCTCATCAATGAGAGCTGTCGCCTGGTCCATGTTATCTGGGTCACCATATGATCCTATCTTCGGGACAGAACTGTATGTTTGAGAGCAATCGTACCTCAGCAATCAGAGCTACCACCTGGTCCATATTATCTAGGTCACCATATGCTCCAATCTTAGACAGAAACAGAACTGTCATGTTTGAGAGCAATCTTACCTCATCAATGAGAGCTGTCGCCTGGTCCATATTATCTAGGTGACCAAATGATCCTATCTTAGGGACAGACCTGTCATGTTTGAGATCAATCTTACCTCATCAATGAGAGCTAGCACCTGGTCCATATTATCTAGGCCACCATATTAAACTATCTTACCTCATCAATGAGAGCCATCACCTGGTCCATATTATCTACGCCACCATATTCAACAATCTTAGACAGAGACAGACCTGTCATATTTGAGAGCAACCTTACCTTACCAATGAGAGCCACACCCGGTCCATATTATCTAGGTCACCATATGCTTCTATCTTAGACAGGGCCAGACCTGTCATATCTTACCTCATCAATGAGAGCTAGCACCTGGTCCATGTAATCTAGGTCCCCATATGCTCCAATCTTAGACAGAACTGGGCATATCCTGTTTTAGAGCAATCTTACCTCATCAATGAGAGCTACCACCTGGTCCATGTTATCTAGGTCCCCATATGCTCCAATCTTAGACAGTGCCAGGCCTATCATCTCCTGCCAAAATATACAGGTAGGTTTATATGAAGAGCCATATACGTTTATAACACCATATAGATGCAATAAATGTGAAAATATACATTTGGATATGTAGGGTTGATATCATACTACTGTGAAGGTTAATTTCATACTGTGGTAATAGTTGATATCATAACACTGTCAAAGTTAATTTCATATCCTAATAAGGGTTGATACTGCACCAGCTGTGAAAACAAATTTCATACGCATGTAAGTGTTGATATTTTATCACTGTGAAGGTTTATTTCATACCCTGGTGAGGACTGATATCGTATCACGGTGTAGGTTAATTTCATATGATGATAAGGGTTAAAGTTGTACCACTGCGAAGGTTAATTTCAAACCCTGGGCAGGCCCGTAGCCAGGGGGTTTTTAGGGGATCGGGGGAACCCCCCTTTCGGAAATATTATATCTTTTTCTCATATAAATGCCCTTTTCAAACTGAAGCGAACCACCTATTTGCCCCTTTTCCCATACAGCGAACCCCCTGATGTGCCCTTCTGTAGTGAAGATGAATCACCCCTCAGTAATTCCTGGCTACGGCCCTGCTGGGTAAGGGTTGATATCATACCACTGTATCAAAGGTTATTTCATACCCTGGCTAAGGGTTGATATCATACCACTGTAAATGTTAATTTCAAACCTGGTAAGGGCAGATATTGTATCACTGTCAAGGTTAACTTCATACCCTGGTATTGTGAAGATCAATTTCATAGCTTGGTAAGGGCTGATATCATACCACTTCAAAGGATAATTTCATAATCTGGTAAGGACTGATATCGTACCACAGTAAATGGTCCCTTGAAAATGAACCAATCTCACCTTGATGTTAGGTACAGGTTTTTCTGGTTTGTTGGGTGGTCTATCTTGGGATGGTAAGAAGTTCTTGTCCAGTAAATTGATCACTTTCTTCTGCTCAGCAATCACTTCCTGTCTCTTCTCCTTATAAGGACCAAATGACGGCAAGCTCTGTGTGATAAAGACATTGTTCTCCCAAACATTAAATTGATATAAACAGGTTAATATACAATGAATTATGATGGATGAGCATGAGTGTCCCTCTCTTGTTCAAATATTTATAAAGATATAACATTGCATTAGTATGAAAGACAACTTCAAAGAATTACAAGTACCACAGAGTCATCACCATTCAATTAAACAGAAAGGAGAAAAGTGTTAAAAGTTCTCATGAAATATCATGTACATTTAACTGTTTTTATAGGATTCCAAGTGCTAAAGGAGTTTCCTGAAATTGGGGCATGCCTAGAATGATCACTGTCGTAAGGCATTCCAAACAATGGCATGGTGCGCTGAGTTGGAACTCCCTGGCACACTTTTTGGTACTCAGCAGAGAAAGGATGGCTTATGGGATGACATCCAATAGCACAAAGGCAAAATTAATGGCATATGCCATTCCAATTGGGACTCCTCTCCATACTGGTCAGAATACCAAACTAGGCATGGTGTATCCCATCTCCCTAGTATAATCCATGGCGTGTCCGACTCCTCCTCCTACTCCGCTTTACTCACTGCACAGCGGGTCACATAGGTGTGGCGCGGGATAGGATGGGGCGAGAGACCTGGGGTTTTCACTACCTGAGATTCCATGGGCCAGGCTTGCATCCTACAGTAGAATGGGTCGACTGCGCATGCGCGATGAGTAGTGCGCGATGAGTAGTATAGAAAGGGCACGCAATCTCCCTATGTTAATAAAAGGAGCTGAACTACTAGTTTTAATAATCGGCATATGCCATTCCTGTGAAGGAGGAACTCCAGCCCTAATTTCAAGAAGCTCCCCAATTACCCCTTCAAAACACTCGAACTGATGTGCTATCCACTATTCTAGATTAATATATTAGATTGCAAATTTAAGCTTCTCAATCTTGTCCTTATCACTCTATCAAAAAGTGTATGAAAACCAGGCGAGCGCACCTAAACACAGCAGGATAAGTGACCGTATCTTCTTTGTTAGACATGGTCAGTCTATGAGTAGACAATTTCTTTCAGATGTATAATATTATGTTACCTTGCCGACCACCTGTGCCAAGGTAGTGACTGGCTTCCCTAACTGATGTCTGGGTGTAGGAGGACTCTGTCCCTCCCAGTCCTTCAACTCCTCCAAGCTCTGTAGGTACAGTAATGCCTTTAGCCCAGTTACATAGTCCTCTATCAGGGTGAAGTCCTGATTCTGTATCGCACTGCATACCTGAACAAATTAATTAATACCTATCAGGTATCAGCAAATCTTAATTTTTTTTCTTATTCAATATGAAATGAAATATCATACAAGTTATAATCCCCTTTTCAATTATAAATTCAATAAGACAAAAGATTCGATCCAGTGCATCGATGGGTGCATTGACGAGCAATTTTTGGTGTACTTTTATGGTCCTTAATATCCCCCTCTCCAGCCTATACTTACAGCATTGGACAGATTTTTAACTATTGATAACCAGTGTAAGTATGGTGAATCTACTGTTCCAAAACAGGATAATTTTGGCAATTTCAAGTCAAAACTTGTCCTGTTATCACTGATTAAAAATATATTCCACACTGTAGCAAAGGTTTATGCAGAAAATACGAACCACAAACTGAAGCTGGGTGTCATTGTACCTGTTAATGTGCTGGGGTAATTGTTTTGTTCAAGGATTAATGTCGAACAGGCGGCTTGAAAAAGTAATTTTATTCTAAATTACTTCACACAATGATTGATGCCCAATTTATTGAGAAGACCAGCATCTATGTGATTTATTGTCATTCAAGTTATTGCATGATCTTCTGGCATCTTATCTAAGTACCTGTAAAGCCGAGGCCCCAGCATGTATAAATTGGAGACCAGCTTCAGCCGAGTCTATCCCTCCTGTGGCCAGAATAGGAAATCCTGGCAGAGCCCGAGCTATGGCCGAGACAGCACGCAGAGCTATTGGACGAATGGCATTCCCAGAGACGCCTCCATATGTGGTCTTTTGTTGATCTCCCACAGCAGGCCAGGCTCTGGAGTCTGTCCTCAGCCCCATCAGTCCAGAAACAGTGTTAGTAGCTGTTACTCCATCAGCATTACCTATACCATTACAATATGGCTCCATGAGATTAGACTTCCATTGTCAATGTCATTAATGTAATTAATGGT
Organism: Hanleya hanleyi; assembly: GCA_036873755.1. Classification (NCBI taxonomy): domain Eukaryota; kingdom Metazoa; phylum Mollusca; class Polyplacophora; order Lepidopleurida; family Hanleyidae; genus Hanleya; species Hanleya hanleyi. Next base: position 105,709 of record JAVTVY010042061.1, on the reverse strand, counting down.
CATGGTACCGCATGAAAAGTGGGAGATACCTTAGGTTGAAATGGAATATCACAATAAAGAGTGTGAGAAAATTCCACATTAGTGATGGAAGATACCAGGCCTCATGTGTGTTTTATCCAAATGATTAAATATTCATTTCTATACAAAGTAAAGAGTATTATAATTTGATACACATTCTTCACATAAGTTTGTGTCATGGTATTAGTAACAGCCAAGAAATAAAACTTGTAACAAACTATAACAAGTCACATAACATGCTGTAACAATCCCCACTTGCACAAAACTCGAGTTACTTGTAATCCTTTAACAAAGAAGCTGTGCTAATAGCACCAACAGGTGCACTGAGATGCAGTTCACATAGCAGTTCGTTCATTCACTCTTCCTCTCACCTGTTTGGCCTAGGTAATATTTTTAATCAATGATAACTGGAATATTTTCAACCTGAAGTTATCATAAATGTAAGCATAACAGTCCTTTGTTATAAAAAGATAATTTGTTCTGTATGTATCATATTCACACCAGTTAACAACAGTTAACCCCCACCCCCACCCTCAATGTTAAAGAGATAGGGAAGAGAGTCAATGAATGAACCATTATGTGAATGCAACTGCCAGTGCTATCAGCACAGCTCTTTGTTAAAGGATTAACTTGAATTTTGTGCAAGTCACAGATTATGTGTAACAATCACACAATGTACAGACCTTCCTGTGCTGCCTGTGCAATTGTGACAATGTCTGTAACATTGGGAGTCAACTTGGCAAAGAATGGAATCTTCACAGCAGCACGGACCCATTTACAGATGTTCCTAACCAGTTCTGGATCCTAGAGGGAAAATGAAAAATAATCCGGATGTTACACTCACTTATACAATTACATATTCACTATTCTCTGCATTATATACTATTATTTTATGGGGGAATATGAGTAAATTAAAACTGGACACTTTAAAATTTTATTTATTTTATTTACTCAAATATTATGAAAATTGCACTCTCACACATGCTCTGGATAGTACAAAGTTCATTATTTGTGTGACGAGATATGTAATTACAATATAAATCAGCCATGAGTCCAAAGAATAGATGAGTTTCTGATCAAATTTCAAGTATTTTCTCATGCCCACAAGATATCTGGAGATGTGATGCTCATACTGAAATTGTTGCACCTTTGTAACATTGTGACGTTGCCATTGTGATGTTGCCTTAGTTGAGTCATATCATTCGAACGTTTTGATGACAAACCAATGATTATCAGCATCAATTGCCCAGCCTTGCTTTTGGTGCCATCTATTAGACATTGGCAAATACACCTACTTTGAATGGTTAGAAACATTCCTACTGAGCGAAGGGATGAGACATTACCCACCTGACCACAGGCCAGGCCCATCCCTCTCTCACCCATCCCATGAGGACAAGAAAGATTCAACTCTAGGGCATCAGCACCAGATTCCTACAGGAAAACAACAACAACAACAACATTATTACAGGAGTATGTCAGATTGACAGACCTCATGTGGAGATGATTGTAGAGAACCTAATTAGATATATGTATACACTAGTCTCTCATTATAACACAGTTTATTATAAAGCAGGTTTCAGTATAGCACAGCCACTGTTGGGTTCCCCAAAATATATGTGCAATAGGAATGCTTCTGGAATGAAAACTCACAAAGGTGCAAATCATCTATAGTACGGTCAATACTCTGTCTCTCAACTTTAGCATTATAATGAGGAACATGTGTATATCAATTTATGATGTCTCTAAAACAATATTAGCTCTAATTCACTTCACTTACCTCAGCTCTCTTAGCTAACTCTGTCCAGTCATCTTTACTGTAGGAGCACATAATGCTGGCTATAAGGATCTGAAAAATTACAACAATAACAGCTTAGCACTTGTCTTTATTTTTATATTCATCTCATTATTTCATTAAAACTTTTCTTTGTATTTTGGCTTTTATGTGTCTGTTTCTAAAAATGTCTCATAATCTTTTCAGAGTTCATAAACATTTGAAAAGCACCACAGTTACAGGCAATATCTGTGTTACGAAAGGTGAAATATGTAAACGCTTAAAACTAAAGTGTTGAAACTTACTCGTAAAGTGTTGAAATAACCCTTTAAGTGAGCTAGTCCACAGGGACAACACTTAAAGAGCAGTCCCTGTGGACACACTTAAAGGGTTATTTCAACACTTTACGAGTAAGTTTTAACCTTTAGTTTTAAGCGTGTACAGTTACAAGAATAAATGGACAATGGGGTCAGCCTTGTATTGGTCTTTCCATTATATTTCTGTATATATTCTGCTGGAACATTGTTTAATGATTTATACAAATCTGCAACAGTGTTGCCAAATTTCTGCAACAGTGTTCCTCTTGAGCAACAATGTTTCCAAGTGATGTAAACAATGACATGAAATAATAAAGTTTTGAAACAATGTTCAGAAAATAGATTATTTGCAACAGTGTTACAAGAAGTATCAACTCACTTTCACAACAGCAAAGCCTATATCATTATACTGGTATTGAAAAGTAAGTTTCATGTAGCAGTATACAGAGTAACATTTGTATTAGAACCTATGTATAAAATTATGAATTTCAAGCTCAAAAATAAGATGAGCAATTGCCAGAAGGAATTTTGGCTTTCAGGAATCTCCTATACTTTCAAACTGCAGAAAAGTATAGCTTTATATTTATAATAAAAATAAAACCACCACATTTATTGATATCATTGTGATATTCAGGGGAAATTAAAAATGGAAACAAAATTCCCAGGCCCTATTTGCTTTCTATTGTGTATTATAGAGTTACGGTAATTTCCCTAATAATTCACCTTCCAAATTTAATTCGAAAACGGCCGATTTTTCCTCTGTCGTGATTTTTTCCATCCTAATAAAACGAAAACGGGAGCATTTTCAATATACTCGTGAAACAATAAATTCGAACACTCCCGTTTTCGTCGTGGAGTTCGTGCCGCTGAAAGTAAAGTGAATATGTTACTCAGAATAATTTCTGTACAACTAAATCGTGACTAACGATACGCGCTGACACAGAAATAAAATACAAAAGTTCAGTTTTTGTGGTTGTGAATTCTCCATATATCATAGAACTATGATCAGAAGTCCCTAACCGGGTTCTCATTAGCAGGAGGTTGGAGGCGAAAATGCCCGTCAACTGGCCATTTGGAGGCACCTATGAGATCAATAGAAAAAAAATTAACGGCAATTCAAATGATATTTTCGATGTCTCATTTTCTTTAATAAACAGATGATATGGAAGGACAAAGATATAAATGTTTCCCTCTGCTTGTCCCTGTCAGGGCTTCGGCGTAATAGTTAGTTTGTGCACAACTCCTATGTCGAGGGAGCCATTATTTCATTTCTTCAGATGTGCATGATGTGTCTCATACATTTTGACTGCAGAAAGGGAGCAGTTGAGTATTTCATTTGTGCTACGGGGAGATGTCAACAGACATGGATGCTGGTGTTTTATTCACTCATCAATCCAGAACGACGTTTCCATGTAATAAAATGACAGACGTCCGTGTGGTTTCCAACAACATGATAATCCAGTTTATAATCAACGAGGAATCATTTTTATGGAGCGGACGAACATAAAATATGCACCCTCGCTGGGTCAGTCACATTGACATCTCACGAGTGACGTTGTAGACAACCCGATCATCATTGCAGGAATTTAGAGGTTTAGTTTTTATGTATTTTTAATCCTTGACAAGCTGGACATTTCACTTTTTACTTCGTGTTTGATGGATAATGAACCAAACGTCGGCATCACGGTACAGATTTAGCCGGGAAATATGGTCGACTGACTGCAGGCACGTCTCGCAATACTGTCGGGCTACCATCCCTATTGCAGTAATGGAAACTTCCACTGACCCGGTGTTGTAATCCCACAAGGCTTCCCGACGAATCGAATTGGAAGAGTTCACTTTCAAAATAGGGAAGTAAGGCACAAAAGTTTTCAACACGCATATCGCTTTTCAACAAAAACAACGCGAGGGCAGATTTTTCTTTCGTTTCGTAGACCATATTTTCTTTGTATTTTATTCTTGAAACTTACAACTCTGGCGGACAAATTCACGACCTACGCAATTTAATGATAATAACTACACAGGGACTGCTTGAAGTTGAAGAAAAAGAAAAAAACATTTACGGCGACAGATGGCTGATAAAAACTTTTGGGTTGGTAGCTTTTCGATGGGGAGGGCGGGTTACGCCAACTGACATATTTTAAGGATGGCCCAGAGTCTTTTAAATGAATTATGATAGAGATATCAAACATAATACACGGTTATCAATAGATCACAACGATCACGGTGAAGCGGTCCGCCATTTTGGATCTTCCGTGAATATCAGCGTAACATATAATTCGAACACAAGCGTTTTTCTGGAATTACCGCGACAAATAATTCGAAAGTAGCCAATTTTTGAAGTTGCGAGTTTCATCACTGCATCGCGAATTATTAGGGAAATTACCATATGTACCTTATGAGGAAAGTCTCTTTTCAGCTCTGTGACACTCTGACACCAGTAGGCCGCTGTTTTTTCACTGATCAGTTCAATGTTGAGGAACGCCCCCTGACCAGGACCAAATATGTGACCTGATGTGGTACCTCGTACAATTCTTGGTGACACATTTGTCACACAATCCTATGAGCGAGTGAACAAACAATATGTAGATGCCTGTATGGAGAGGTTTCACAATAAAACTGTGAATACAAATTTGTACAATTTCAATATTTATTATAATCTTTTGAAGTCTACTGTCCTCATTCTCTAAGAGATGGCAAATGCAAATGATATGGACAATTCTTTTATGGTATAAACATTGCTGAACTAAACAAGAATATGATTTTGTATACCCAAAATTGCTTCTCCAATTAACATTCCAATTCACAAATAGTCCAGCTTCTGGACATATCGCCATTACTACTGCTTTTAAGTGGTTTAGTCGTTCAGTTTGCAGCTTCTGGTGAGAATATTTACATCTCATTTTGTGGATATTGAGGCAGTCACATCAAGGGAGATAAATTATAAACAGTCACAATCAGGGGAGTTAACCTTGTAGTCAAGAATTCAAAACTATTACCATTGTAAAATAATTAGTTGTTCAGTTTGCAGCGTGAGAATATTTACATCTCATTCTGTGGATATTGAGGTAGTCACATCAAGGGAGATAACCATTATAACAGTCACAATAAGGGGAGTTAACCTTGTAGTCAAGAATTAAAAACTATTATCATTGTAAAATAATTCCCATTTTGGGTTCACATGATAATATCAATTATTAAAGAAAATACAGATTGAAACTATAATATTACTCTGCCGGAAAGTGGGATGCATTGAGCTCATTCTTTCTTAAGATTTCTAGACAAATTGTTTCAGATTTGAACACTTTTCCAGGGATGTAAATGAATCAACCTACCTTATCCAAGGCAAATGTCTTCGTCACTGCATAACCCCAACCAGCTTCAAAGCCACGTCGTATCATAGCACTGGAAGTAGTGGGTGGGGCACTGGCCAGACCAAAGGGGTTATCAAACCTTAGTCCACCGATCTCTATACTCACATCCACCTCATCTATGGGAGTACAGAACTTGGGTAGACTCGGGGAGTCAGGCACTGTCCCACTATGTAAGGACTATAACGGCAAACAAATCATGTCTGGAATATGTGTCTATCTTATTTGAAGATGAAAGTTAACAGAATGGAACAGAAAGCAAGGTTGTCATGTTACAATACCCCCGATGGTAGTTGTGTGAGAGGACAAGGTTTTTTGGGGTTTTTGGGAGAATTTGAGATAAGTTGTCCAGTTGTGCAACAGACTTTCAGCTTAACGTTTTATATTTTAGATTAGTCAGTATATTTCACTGAGATTGCTTTTTGGTAATGAGACACTCCCTCTGCTTCCCCACCCCTGCAGTGGGTAACAATCGCCACCAATAATATCTTTACTGACAGAGGGGTAGGATAGATTGGACTTCAACTCAGACCTGCCATCTCAACCCCCCCCCCCCCACCCCCAAATCTTCAACCCCACTAGTTGGTACTATTTTCGGAATAATTAGAATCCGAGCCAGATCCATTGACCTCACTCTTTACGGCTCAAATTAGCCATCCACTTCAATCACTGTTCACAGTCCCTGCGAATTACTGCTTACCTGAATATATTGGTGTATAAACCAGGATGCCTGTTTTCCATCATTCACAGACTCCACTGTTGTCTGTGCGACACCTGCTAAATCACCTCCACAAAACACCCATGATTCACTGGTTGCCATGGTTTCTGGGTCAACATCAGGAAGTCCCCACTTGTTGAATTTTACAGGTGCCATAGCCTTGGACACTGGCAAGAATAATCCATGTCAAACTTTGTAATTTATGAAACAACAAAATAAAGATTTTTATTATATTTATTTAATCGTTCAAAACCTGAAAAATGTAATGATACAATAATCATCAGAAATTTATGTATAGAACTTTTTTCCAAACAATTATCTTAATTACCTTTTAGTGCAAGTGTGTAGGGCAATATACCAGTGCACATGCACTCTCCCTGATGAGCAGCTCTCACCTTTGTCCTCAGTTAATACAAATTTTCTGTCCCCAAAAGCTGATATGATAAATAAAACTTTGAGTATAACTTGAACATATACTTACCCTCATTATCCTCCAGTCCTGAACCAAAAGCTGAGATGATGAAGTTTGCCTTGAGTCTAACTAATTGCTCATCATCCTCTATCCAGTTTCCATCAGTGACCTGTTCAGTCCTGGCAAACTCCATACTGGCCACACGTCCATGTTTGACGATCACTTGACGGGGAGAGAGGAACGGTAAGAACTCACATTTCTCCTCCTTTGCCAGCTCCATCTATGAAGAAATTGGAATGGAGTGTTATAGTAGAAATCCCTCCCAAACTGTATTTATAGTTCCTTTTGACTGTATTACACATCATTCTAATCTGGTGTACTGTACTATGGTGTTTTCTCCATACTGTTTTTAATTTTAGACAATCGTCATGTATATGATTGTATTCTATTAGATTCTCATACCATTGTATTCTTGGTTCTGAGAATAAACTTCAATTCAATTAAGTTCAATTCACTGTTACAGAGACAACAGTGCATCGCTGTATCTTCCATTTTTGAAGAACTTGAATTGTCAAATTCAACTTTTTAAAAAGAAGTCCAGGATTTTTATTGGCCTCGGAGAAAATTCAAAGAAAATGCAGCCAATAACAGGCTTTCTGTAAATGATCATAGAACTAACTATGGTAAATAGTCCAATAATTCAGTCACTCCAATAACTCGGTCACTCCAATAACCCAGTCACTCCAATAACTCAGTCACTCCAATAACTCAGTCAATCCAATAACTCAGTCACTCCAATAACTCAGATTGGAGGTAAATATATGAACATCCCAATACTTTGAGATGGGAAGATGCCCTCCTTGTGACTGAAATATTACAGAATGGACATTAATGGAATTAACTATGGTGAATAGTCCAATAACTCAGTCACTCCAATAACTCAGTCACTCCAATAACTCAGTCAATCCAATAACAAAGTCACTCCAATAACTCAGTCACTCCAATAACTCAGTCCCTCCAATAACTCAGTCACTCCAGTAACTCAGATTGGAGGTCAATATATGATCATCCCAATACTTTGAGATGGAAAGATGCCCTCCTTGTGACTGAAACATTAGAGAATGGACATAAAAATGGATTACATTTAGGAAACTAAAACCACAATATCATGGGCATCACCTCTTCAGAGGGGTGATTAGAGGGCCCAGTAGTGTGTTGTCCTACAAGGGGAATAATCTGTGTTATGAGCTCCAAAAGGCATTTGCTGGTTGAAAGATGGTCCTGCTGGTTTCCACACGAATGTCATTAAATCTGTGCAGTCACCTCCTCAGGGACAGTCCTAATGTAGGTGTATCCCCTCCTGGAAACCACAAAGACATGCCTGGGCCACAGCACAGTGGTAATATGGCACAATCTCACGATGCACATTGACTCACCTCCTCAGGGACAGCCCTGATGTTGGATGTATCCCTTCCTGGACACCACAAAGACATGCCTGGCCCACAGCACAGTGGTAATATGGCACAATCTCACGGTGCACATTGACTCACCTCCTCGGGGACAGCCCTGATGTAGGTGTATCCCCTCCTGGAAACCACAAAGACATGCCTGGCCCACAGCACAGTGGTAATATGGCACAATCTCACGATGCACATTGACTCACCTCCTCGGGGACAGCCCTGATGTAGGTGTATCCCTTCCTGGAAACCACAAAGACATGCCTGGCCCACAGCACAGTGGTAATATGGCACAATCTCACGATGCACATTGACTCACCTCCTCAGGGACAGCCCTGATGTTGGTGTATCCCTTCCTGGAAACCACAAAGACATGCCTGGCCCACAGCACAGTGGTAATATGGCACAATCTCACGATGCACATTGACTCACCTCCTCGGGGACAGCCCTGATGTAGGTGTATCCCCTCCTGGAAACCACAAAGACATGCCTGGCCCACAGCACAGTGGTAATATGGCACAGTCTCACGATGCACATTGACTCACCTCCTCAGGGACAAACCTGATGTTGGTGTATCCCTTCCTGGAAACCACAAAGACATGCCTCGCCCACAGCACAGTGGTAATATGGCACAATCTCACGATGCACATTGACTCACCTCCTCAGGGACAGCCCTGATGTTGGGTGTATCCCTTCCTGGAAACCACAAAGACATGCCTGGCCCACAGCACAGTGGTAATATGGCACAATCTCACGATGCACATTGACTCACCTCCTCGGGGACAGCCCTGATGTTGGTGTATCCCTTCCTGGAAACCACAAAGACATGCCTGGCCCACAGCACAGTGGTAATATGGCACAATCTCACGATGCACATTGACTCACCTCCTCAGGGACAGCCCTGATGTTGGGTGTATACCTTCCTGGAAATCACAAAGACATGCCTGGCCCACAGCACAGTGGTAATATGGCACAATATCACGATGCACATTGACTCACCTCCTCAGGGACAGCCCTGATGTTGGTGTATCCCTTCCTGGAAACCACAAAGACATGCCTGGCCCACAGCACAGTGGTAATGTGGCACACACATGCACATTGACTCACCTCCTCAGGGACAGCCCTGATGTTGGGTGGCCCACAGCACAGTGGTAATATGGCACAATCTCACGATGCACATTGACTCACCTCCTCAGGGACAGCCCTGATGTTGGGTGTATCCCTTCCTGGAAACCACAAAGACATGCCTGGCCCACAGCACAGTGGTAATATGGCACAATCTCACGATGCACATTGACTCACCTCCTCAGGGACAGCCCTGATGTTGGGTGTATCCCTTCCTGGAAACCACCAAGACATGCCTGGCCCACAGCACAGTGGTAATGTGGCACAATCTCACGATGCACATTGACTCACCTCCTCAGGGACAGCCCTGATGTTGGGTGTATCCCTTCCTGGAAACCACAAAGACATGCCTGGCCCACAGCACAGTGGTAATGTGGCACAATCTCACGATGCACATTGACTCACCTCCTCAGGGACAGCCCTGATGTTGGTGTATCCCTTCCTGGAAACCACAAAGACATGCCTGGCCCACAGCACAGTGGTAATGTGGCACAATCTCACGATGCACATTGACTCACCTCCTCAGGGACAGCCCTGATGTTGGGTGTATCCCTTCCTGGAAACCACAAAGACATGCCTGGCCCACAGCACAGTGGTAATATGGCACAATCTCACGATGCACATTGACTCACCTCCTCAGGGACAGCCCTGATGTTGGGTGTATCCCTTCCTGGAAACCACAAAGACATGCCTGGCCCACAGCACAGTGGTAATATGGCACAATCTCACGATGCACATTGACTCACCTCCTCGGGGACAGCCCTGATGTTGGTGTATCCCTTCCTGGAAACCACAAAGACATACCTGGCCCACAGCACAGTGGTAATATGGCACAATCTCATGATGCACATTGACTCACCTCCTCAGGGACAGCCCTGATGTTGGTGTATCCCTTCCTGGAAACCACAAAGACATGCCTGGCCCACAGCACAGTGGTAATGTGGCACAATCTCACAATGCACATTGACTCACCTCCTCAGGGACAGCCCTGATGTTGGGTGTATCCCTTCCTGGAAACCACAAAGACATGCCTGGCCCACAGCACAGTGGTAATGTGGCAAAATCTCACGATGCACATTGACTCACCTCCTCAGGGACAGCCCTGATGTTGGGTGTATCCCTTCCTGGCCCACAGCACAGTGGCACAGGCACAATCTCACGGTGCACATTGACTCACCTCCTCAGGGACAGCCCTGGATGTTGGGTGTATCCCTTCCTGAAACTACAAAAGACATGCCTGGCCCACAGCACAGTGGTAATATGGCACACCTCACGATGCACATTGACTCACCTCCTCAGGGACAGCCCTGATGTTGGGTGTATCCCTTCCTGGAAACCACAAAGACATGCCTACCTGCAGCACAGTGGTAATGTGGCACAATCCTCACCATTTTCACTGAGACTCACCTCCTCAGGGACAGCCTGATGCTGGGTGTATCCCTTCCTTGAAACCATTAAAGACATGCCTGGCCCACACAGTGGTAATGTGGCACAATCTCATGATGCACATTGACCACCTCCTCAGGGACAGCTCCTGATGTTGGGTGTATCCCTTCCTGAAACCACCAAGACATTCTGGGCCCACAAGCACAGTGGTAATGTGTTATCAATCTCACGATGCACATTGACTCACCTCCCTGGGACAGTCCTGGATGTGTTGTGCATCCCTTCCAACCACAAAGACATGCCTGGCCCACAGCACAAAGTGGTAATATGGCACACCACGATGCACATTGACTCACCTCCTCAGGGACAAGTCTCTGATGTTGGGGTGTATCCCCTTCCGGGAAACCACAAAGACATGCCTGGCCCACAGCACAGTGGTAATATGGCACAATCTCACGATGCACATTGACTCACCTCCTCGGGGACAGCCCTGATGTTGGTGTATCCCTTCCTGGAAACCACAAAGACATGCCTGGCCCACAGCACAGTGGTAATGTGGCACAATCTCACGATGCACATTGACTCACCTCATCAGGGACAGCCCTGATGTTGGGTGTATCCCTTCCTGGAAACCACAAAGACATGCCTGGCCCACAGCACAGTGGTAATATGGCACAATCTCACGGTGCACATTGACTCACCTCCTCAGGGACAGCCCTGATGTTGGGTATATCCCTTCCTGGAAACCACCAAGACATGCCTGGCCCACAGCACAGTGGTAATGTGGCACAATCTCACAATGCACATTGACTCACCTCCTCAGGGACAGCCCTGATGTTGGTGTATCCCTTCCTGGAAACCACAAAGACATGCCTGGCCCACAGCACAGTGGTAATGTGGCACAATCTCACGATGCACATTGACTCACCTCCTCAGGGACAGCCCTGATGTTGGTGTATCCCTTCCTGGAAACCACAAAGACATGCCTGGCCCACAGCACAGTGGTAATATGGCACAATCTCATGATGCACATTGACTCACCTCCTCAGGGACAGCCCTGATGTTGGGTGTATACCTTCCTGGAAATCACAAAGACATGCCTGGCCCACAGCACAGTGGTAATATGGCACAATATCACGATGCACATTGACTCACCTCCTCAGGGACAGCCCTGATGTTGGTGTATCCCTTCCTGGAAACCACAAAGACATGCCTGGCCCACAGCACAGTGGTAATGTGGCACAATCTCACGATGCACATTGACTCACCTCAGGGACAGCCCTACGTTGGGTGTATCCCTTCCTGGAAACCACAAAGACATGCTCTGGCCCACAGCACAGTGGTAATATGGCACAGCCACGGTGCACATTGACTCACCTCTCCTCAGGGACAGCCCTGATGCTGGGTGTATCCCTTCCTGGAAACCACAAAGACATGCCTGGCCCACAGCACAGTGGCATGGCACACCCTCACGAGACATTGACTCACCTCCTCAGGGACGTTCTATGCCAAAAGTATCCCTTCCTGAAACCACAAAGACATGCCTGGCCCACAGCACAGTGGTAGAATGTGCACAATCCCACTGGGATAAAACAGAGACTCACCTCCTCTCAGGGACAGCCTTGGCTGGGGCATCCCTTCCCTGAAACCACAAAGACATGCCTGGCCCACAGCACAGTGGTAATATGGCACAATCTCACGGTGCACATTGACTCACCTCCTCAGGGACAGCCCTGATGTTGGGTATATCCCTTCCTGGAAACCACCAAGACATGCCTGGCCCACAGCACAGTGGTAATGTGGCACAATCTCACAATGCACATTGACTCACCTCCTCAGGGACAGCCCTGATGTTGGTGTATCCCTTCCTGGAAACCACAAAGACATGCCTGGCCCACAGCACAGTGGTAATATGGCACAATCTCACGATGCACATTGACTCACCTCCTCAGGGACAGCCCTGATGTTGGGTGTATCCCTTCCTGGAAACCACAAAGACATGCCTGGCCCACAGCACAGTGGTAATATGGCACAATCTCACGATGCACATTGACTCACCTCCTCAGGGACAGCCCTGATGTTGGTGTATCCCTTCCTGGAAACCACAAAGACATGCCTGGCCCACAGCACAGTGGTAATGTGGCACAATCTCACGATGCACATTGACTCACCTCCTCAGGGACAGCCCTGATGTTGGGTGTATCCCTTCCTGGAAACCACAAAGACATGCCTGGCCCACAGCACAGTGGTAATATGGCACAATCTCACGATGCACATTGACTCACCTCCTCAGGGACAGCCCTGATGTTGGTGTATCCCTTCCTGGAAACCACAAAGACATGCCTGGCCCACAGCACAGTGGTAATGTGGCACAATCTCACGATGCACAGAGACTCACCTCCTCAGGGACAGCCCTGATGTTGGGTGTATCCCTTCCTGGAAACCACAAAGACATGCCTGGCCCACAGCACAGTGGTAATATGGCACAATCTCACGGTGCACATTGACTCACCTCCTCAGGGACAGCCCTGATGTTGGGTGTATCCCTTCCTGGAAACCACAAAGACATGCCTGGCCCACAGCACAGTGGTAATGTGGCACAATCTCACGATGCACATTGACTCACCTCCTCAGGGACAGCCCTGATGTTGGTGTATCCCTTCCTGGAAACCACAAAGACATGCCTGGCCCACAGCACAGTGGTAATATGGCACAATCTCACGATGCACATTGACTCACCTCCTCAGGGACAGCCCTGATGTTGGGTGTATCCCTTCCTGGAAACCACAAAGACATGCCTGGCCCACAGCACAGTGGTAATGTGGCACAATCTCACGATGCACATTGACTCACCTCCTCAGGGACAGCCCTGATGTAGGTGTATCCCCTCCTGGAAACCACAAAGACATGCCTGGCCCACAGCACAGTGGTAATATGGCACAGTCTCACGATGCACATTGACTCACCTCCTCAGGGACAAACCTGATGTTGGTGTATCCCTTCCTGGAAACCACAAAGACATGCCTCGCCCACAGCACAGTGGTAATATGGCACAATCTCACGATGCACATTGACTCACCTCCTCAGGGACAGCCCTGATGTTGGGTGTATCCCTTCCTGGAAACCACAAAGACATGCCTGGCCCACAGCACAGTGGTAATGTGGCACAATCTCACGATGCACATTGACTCACCTCCTCAGGGACAGCCCTGATGTTGGGTGTATCCCTTCCTGGAAACCACAAAGACATGCCTGGCCCACAGCACAGTGGTAATGTGGCACAATCTCACGATGCACATTGACTCACCTCCTCAGGGACAGCCCTGATGTTGGTGTATCCCTTCCTGGAAACCACAAAGACATGCCTGGCCCACAGCACAGTGGTAATATGGCACAATCTCATGATGCACATTGACTCACCTCCTCAGGGACAGCCCTGATGTTGGGTGTATACCTTCCTGGAAACCACAAAGACATGCCTGGCCCACAGCACAGTGGTAATATGGCACAATCTCACGATGCACATTGACTCACCTCCTCAGGGACAGCCCTGATGTTGGTGTATCCCTTCCTGGAAACCACAAAGACATGCCTGGCCCACAGCACAGTGGTAATATGGCACAATCTCACGATGCACATTGACTCACCTCCTCAGGGACAGCCCTGATGTTGGGTGTATCCCTTCCGGGAAACCACAAAGACATGCCTGGCCCACAGCACAGTGGTAATATGGCACAATCTCACGATGCACATTGACTCACCTCCTCGGGGACAGCCCTGATGTTGGTGTATCCCTTCCTGGAAACCACAAAGACATGCCTGGCCCACAGCACAGTGGTAATGTGGCACAATCTCACGATGCACATTGACTCACCTCATCAGGGACAGCCCTGATGTTGGGTGTATCCCTTCCTGGAAACCACAAAGACATGCCTGGCCCACAGCACAGTGGTAATATGGCACAATCTCACGGTGCACATTGACTCACCTCCTCAGGGACAGCCCTGATGTTGGGTATATCCCTTCCTGGAAACCACCAAGACATGCCTGGCCCACAGCACAGTGGTAATGTGGCACAATCTCACAATGCACATTGACTCACCTCCTCAGGGACAGCCCTGATGTTGGTGTATCCCTTCCTGGAAACCACAAAGACATGCCTGGCCCACAGCACAGTGGTAATATGGCACAATCTCACGATGCACATTGACTCACCTCCTCAGGGACAGCCCTGATGTTGGGTGTATCCCTTCCTGGAAACCACAAAGACATGCCTGGCCCACAGCACAGTGGTAATATGGCACAATCTCACGATGCACATTGACTCACCTCCTCAGGGACAGCCCTGATGTTGGGTGTATCCCTTCCTGGAAACCACAAAGACATGCCTGGCCCACAGCACAGTGGTAATGTGGCACAATCTCACGATGCACATTGACTCACCTCCTCAGGGACAGCCCTGATGTTGGGTGTCCCTTCCTGGAAACCACAAAGACATGCCTGGCCCACAGCACAGTGGTAATGTGGCACAATCTCACGATGCACAGAAGCTCCTCAGGGACAACCTGATGTTGGGTGTATCCCTTCCTGGAAACCACAAAGACATGCCTGGCCCACAGCACAGTGGTAATGTGGCACAATCTCATGATGCACATTGACTCACCTCCTCAGGGACAGCCCTGATGTTGGGTGTATCCCTTCCTGGAAACCACAAAGACATGCCTGGCCCACAGCACAGTGGTAATATGGCACAATCTCACGATGCACATTGACTCACCTCCTCAGGGACAGCCCTGATGTTGGTGTATCCCTTCCTGGAAACCACAAAGACATGCCTGGCCCACAGCACAGTGGTAATATGGCACAATCTCACGATGCACATTGACTCACCTCCTCGGGGACAGCCCTGATGTAGGTGTATCCCCTCCTGGAAACCACAAAGACATGCCTGGCCCACAGCACAGTGGTAATATGGCACAGTCTCACGATGCACATTGACTCACCTCCTCAGGGACAAACCTGATGTTGGTGTATCCCTTCCTGGAAACCACAAAGACATGCCTCGCCCACAGCACAGTGGTAATATGGCACAATCTCACGATGCACATTGACTCACCTCCTCAGGGACAGCCCTGATGTTGGGTGTATCCCTTCCTGGAAACCACAAAGACATGCCTGGCCCACAGCACAGTGGTAATATGGGGTGCACACTCACCTCCTCAGGGACAGCCCTGATGTTGTGTATCCCTTCCTGGAAACCACAAAGACATGCCTGGCCCACAGCACAGTGGTAATGTGGCACAATCTCACGATGCACATTGACTCACCTCCTCAGGGACAGCCCTGATGTTGGGTGTATCCCTTCCTGGAAACCACCAAGACATGCCTGGCCCACAGCACAGTGGTAATGTGGCACAATCTCACGATGCACATTGACTCACCTCCTCAGGGACAGCCCTGATGTTGGGTGTATCCCTTCCTGGAAACCACAAAGACATGCCTGGCCCACAGCACAGTGGTAATATGGCACAATCTCACGATGCACGTTGACTCACCTCCTCGGGGACAGCCCTGATGTTGGTGTATCCCTTCCTGGAAACCACAAAGACATACCTGGCCCACAGCACAGTGGTAATATGGCACAATCTCATGATGCACATTGACTCACCTCCTCAGGGACAGCCCTGATGTTGGTGTATCCCTTCCTGGAAACCACAAAGACATGCCTGGCCCACAGCACAGTGGTAATGTGGCACAATCTCACAATGCACATTGACTCACCTCCTGAGGGACAGCCCTGATGTTGGGTATATCCCTTCCTGGAAACCACAAAGACATGCCTGGCCCACAGCACAGTGGTAATGTGGCAAAATCTCACGATGCACATTGACTCACCTCCTCAGGGACAGCCCTGATGTTGGGTGTATCCCTTCCTGGAAACCACAAAGACATGCCTGGCCCACAGCACAGTGGTAATGTGGGAAAATCTCACGATGCACATTGACTCACCTCCTCAGGGACAGCCCTGATGTTGGGTGTATCCCTTCCTGGAAACCACAAAGACATGCCTGGCCCACAGCACAGTGGTAATGTGGCACAATCTCACGATGCACATTGACTCACCTCCTCGGGGACAGCCCTGATTTTGGGTGTATCCCTTCCTGGACACCACAAAGACATGCCTGGCCCACAGCACAGTGGTAATATGGCACAATCTCACGATGCACATTGACTCACCTCCTCGGGGACAGCCCTGATGGGTGCTCACCTGCCTCCCAATCTCACGAACAGCTCCTCAGGGACAGCCCTGATGTTGGGTGTATCCCTTCCTGGAAACCACAAAGACATGCCTGGCCCACAGCACAGTGGTAATGTGGCACAATCTCACGATACACATTGACTCACCTCCTCACCTCCTCAGGGACAGCCCTGATGTTGGGTGTATCCCTTCCTGGAAACCACAAAGACATGCCTGGCCCACAGCACAGTGGTAATGTGGCACAATCTCACGATGCACATTGACTCACCTCCTCGGGGACAGCCCTGATTTTGGGTGTATCCCTTCCTGGACACCACAAAGACATGCCTGGCCCACAGCACAGTGGTAATATGGCACAATCTCACGATGCACATTGACTCACCTCCTCGGGGACAGCCCTGCTGGTGTATCCCTTCCTCAACAACAGATAGACACATCTGGCTCCACAGCACAGTGCTGATGTGGCACAATCATGATGCCCATTGATTCACCTCCTCAGGGACAGTTCTGATGCTGGTGAATCCCTTCCTGAAGAGGTGGCTGAGTGGTTTGAGCCCCGCTGGTGCATGTGTGAAAGTTTGTCAGTAACTTTCCAATGGGCGATGGTTCTCATCAGGTACGCCACTTTCCTCCACCAAACAAAATGGCTGTTACCATATCAGTGGAATAACCTGGAGTGTGACATTACACCAAATCCCCCCACCCACCGTCTTAAGGATTAACAGAAAGACACATCTGACTCCGCAGCGCTTTGTTGATGTGGCACAATCACTGACTCACCTCCTCAGGGACAGCCCTGATGTTAGTGAATCCCTTCCTGAACACCACAAATACACGTCTGGCCCCACAGCGGAGTGCTGATGTGGCACAATCAAAGGCAGTATCACCCGCTCCAAGAACAATCACATTCCCATGCACCTTGGGCAGCTCTGAGTGGCAGCTACACATACCTGCAATCATAAAACAGTTGTAGTCAGTTTATATGTATGCATTTAACTGTTGCCAGAGTAGTGAATGGGTAAAACGCTATATAACATGGAAATTACTGACACTAGAGTCATGCAACTTTCTCCAGAACAAATAACAAATAAAGCATGTTCTTTTCAAAATCAATATTTATCAATCGGTTCTAGTAATGTCTTTCTAAGTTTTCAAAAATGTCTTTATTATACAAACCAGCTTTGCTTGCTCTGGATACTTTGGGTAAGAAGTTTTTTGATGTGTAGAATCCATGTTCTTCTGTTAGCTCCTTAAATATTGGTATTTTCTTGGCATCTGGGAGACCTGCACGACATTGTAAAACAAGATGAACTGAGATGTTTTCATTTTGATTACAGTACTCAATCTTCATAAACCATAGCTGATTTAGCTGAAAGCTTTAAAACTCCATCAAAATGAGGGAAAAAGTAACAATAAAAATATCAAACATCTCTACAGTAATACACATTTACGTAGCTCTTAGATGCTTTAATAATCTGTTTGGTTTAGGCAAATGCCATAAAGCAGGCTTTGATCTGGATAATCATGTTATATCTACTAACCAATTCCAATAAAAACAGCTTTAAAACCCTGTTTCTTCAGCATGTTCAGAGTTAAATCAGTGCTGTGCAGTGATCTGCCAAGTTCAATCTGAAGTTATAAATATCGAATATGTATTAATTATCCACTTCCAGGTAATAAAAATACACGCAAACATACAAGACAAGATATAACAATAAATATAACAATTGCAACATGTAATTTCAGATTTTGTCAAAAGACAAATATTCTGAAAAGCAATACCACTATTAAAAACCATACATACAAAATGTGGAAAATACAGACCTGAAGATGTTACAGGAAATGGTCAACTCACCTTCACTCCCAGATCTTTCATCAGTTCTATTTCAAAGCTAACAACACTATAAGGCAATCTGTATTGAGGAATTTCAGAAGAGCTGAAAGAATAAAACATGATTTCATGATTGGCTCATAGGTTTAATTTAGCTTTGTTGATGCTGTTTATGCAATTTTTACATATCAGGTTTAATCCCTTCATAGATAGGAAGTATAATATTTTATAAGATATTGCACAGATGAGATACCCCAAAATTAACTTGTTTCTCAATGTACATGGACTCTGATAAATAGAGCCCACTGGTCACACCCACCTCAGTCCACCAATGAAATCATCTCTTTCATAGATAGTTAGGTCTGAGTAACCTAGCCTAGCCAGGAAGGTAGCACAGCTCACACTGGCTGGACCACAGCCAATCAGAGCCACTTTAGATTTGTAAGACTCTGGCAAGTCAGATAGAGAGGGAAACTGGGGATCTCTTATCTGTGGTATCTTCATGGCTTTGAACACCTGAGCAAAACAGAAAGTAAACAAATAAATACAAATAACACATTACATTGTAGTCTTTTGAAATAAGAATATCCTCTGAAAATGTTGGAGGGAAACACGAGTTACTAGATTGAACAAGAGCCACAACTGGCTCCAATATTCACCTGCATAACAAACAAATTTTATTTTGGAAGGTAACAATTAGCTTTACCAAAATACAGCATTGCCTTGTCTGGGAATTCAGTGACCTTTGACCTTTTGAACTAAAAATTAACATGATGTATTCAAGGACACAATCTCATTTGGTAGTCAATACAGAACACACATGAAAAAAAGGTCATTTCGAGGATGTCCTGATTTTTGGAAAACTATTCAAGGTTCAAAATTATTTTGAAACATATACTTAGACAGGAGGCACCAGAGGTGCTACAACCCCTCAGCGCCTTAACAGTCCAGACCAAGATGTTTTTACCAGTGTAGGATTTTGAATACACAACATAGTGTTATTGCATGCAAAATGCAAACCCAAGCCACATCTCATGGCATGGTATCTGCATACCAAATTTGACAAGAACCAACAAGGAATCCTTAGGTTATTGCCCAGAAACCACATTTTGACTTTGTGACCAGGTGGCATGACATGTAGGTGCATGTGGATGACATGTGATCCCAAACAAAAAATTTCATGGCATATGGTATCTGCATACCAAATTTGAGGAGAATGCGATGAGCGGTTCTCGAGTTATTATCCGGAAACCAAATTTAAATTTTGCCATCAAATGGTGCCACCTGTAAGCAAAATTGGGCAAAACACAATCGAAAGGGACATCTCATGGAATGGTATATAAAACCAAATTTGGAAAAATCTGATAAGCGGTTCTCAAGTTATCGCCTGGAAATGAATTTCGGATTTTACTACCAGGTGGTACCACCTCTAGGCGCAAGTGGGCGAAACGTAATCCAAAGAGACATCTCATGGCATGGTATATACATTCTAAATTTGAAAAAAAATCTGATGAGGTTCTCAAGTTATTGTCCAGAAATGCGTATAGGATTTTACCACCAGGTGGGGCCACCTGTTAGCGAAAGTGATCAAAATGCAATCCCAGGCAACACCTCATGGCATGGTATATGCATGCCAAAGTTGAGAAGAATCTGATGAGCGGTTCACAAGTTACTGCCCCAAAACGAATTTCAGATGGATGAATGAATGTATGCACGGACACACAGATGGACGGACGGACAATCGGAATCCAGTATACCCCCTACTATGTACGGGGTATAAAAAGGGACACGGTATCCACTTAGCTGTGAGAAAAAGTATGTACGTAAGTATGTATCTGATTGCCCTGGTCGGAAATTAAATGTCGGATGGGGCTTTTGTCCATTGGGGCTTTGTCTGTGGCGTTTCTGTTCGCTGGGGGGCTTTTGTGCAAATCCCCAAAAGAATTGCTGTACTTTTCTCATATTGTTCATCATTTTCATAGAATAGTTTTCATTTATCAGATTGTTGTTGTGATAAAAATTACTTTCATTATCAAGTTAATTGGGTAGATTCATTTCATGCACACCTAATACATTTTAAAGTAGTTTCATACATTTATTCAGAAGATATATCAAGTAAACATTGGCTTTATTCAGTGTATCACTCAAAATAAAGCCTCTCAGTCTGTATACTATAAACGTAGATCTAGAAGGTTCACTGCTGATAGTGGCACAACTGGATATCAAACTACTATTTATAAGTTTTCCCAATGTGTGGAAATTACACAAATTACAACTGAAGCATAATTAAAGCCAACTGAGTAATTGGTAAATGGTAATTCACGAGCAGAAAAGGTTGTGGAGATCAACTTGCATTACATTTTCTAGCACATTCCTGTATGTGGTTATCTCCCCTTTCCACTACCTTAGTTTTGGTGCATGCAATATACTTTATGTAGATCAGGGAAAACGCTTGCGGCATTCCATGAATATTTTGGAAGTAGAATAGAGAGAAAACATTTTTGAATACAGGGAAATTATTATGTGAATGATTTGATCACCACTGGATTTGATAAACTTACCAAAAGAATACCCTTAATACATAATGTTGGAATTAATTCATTATATAGATGGACAGAAAATGGATGGACAGACAGACAAGGACCTGACCAATGAAAGATACAAAAGACACATCTACAGATTACATTCTATATTGGACAGAAGTTTCGTCGGCCTGCTTTCAGTTGTTCTCCAGATATGGAGTCCAGGGGAATAGATGACGGACAGATGGATGGACGGATGGACAGATGGGGTGACAACAATACCGCTGAGCCCAATCAGGCTGAGGTCTAGAAATGAGTAACGGTAAAGTACGAAATGATACAGCATTTTATCAGAAAATATATTGAGTCTTATACTCTGAAATAAACCTATTGCTTACCTCAGTGGCATATTGCTGAAGGCCCCCAATGTTAATAGGTCCTTCCTCTGAGGCATAGAGATTACATCCACCCACACAAAGGTCACTGGTTGGACATACCATACCACATGTCAACCCCAAGGGGTTGTCTGAAAAAATGGCTTTAGCTGCTCCATAGTAGTTCTACAAGCCAGACAATATTATATTCTCTTAGTAGACATATCTAAAAGTGAGTCTTATTAAGTTGTAATGAGAAATCTATCAATTCAGAGCAACTTTAATTTCCATGCAATACATTAGATTTCCAGACTGGTTGGGTTGCCCCCCTGATCAACCAGACAAACACAAAGCTTCACAACTTTACAGTTACTCCCCCTGATGTGACAAGGGAGATAACTTTGATAAACACCTGATCCAACCAAGCTGTCCTATCACAACACACTAGAGCAATATAATCTGTGTATGTTTTATCCAATATTACTATTCTACACAAATCCGATATGTAAAATCTTATTCTGTTTATAAATTGAAGAATTTGTGGGGATGAAGTTTTTTAAGAGTGTTATTTCAAATGTCTAGACATATTTCAAAGATTTTAAATTACAGCTTAGGAGATATGCTCTGCAACTTTAGCATCTTCCATCATATAATAAGGATTCAGAGTACATCAGCCATACTTAGATACTTAGTTGCAATTGCAACTGCAACAAGATATATACAGTTGTATCATACATGTATCTAAATGTATTTTCTTGGAAAGTGCCCACAGACATCAGATGTAAATGTTTATCTTACCTTGTTAGCTATACTGGTAATGAAAGTTTTGATATCTAGCTGAGTAGGACAGCTTTTTTGGCATGGCGCATCTGCACATTTCAGGCATCTGTTGATGAACAATTCGCAAAATCAAACTTGGATGACCACTAACTCTACACTATGTTATTGGCTTACAGTTATGCTACTGTTACAAAAAATCATCGCAGAATGAACTATTTGCCCTGGACAAAGTTTTAAATGGCCTCTTGTGACCTTAATGCCATGCGTTAGCCTTATACCGGCACAAGTCACAAATGGCTTTGTTCTCATTGGTCCTTCACCACAATGTTCTGCTCCCTTTAAATGGGAAAAAATCTTTTTTATTAGCCAGTATAAAATCCAGGAGCATTTATTAAGCCCTCATCAATACTTGAAATGAGAGAACTGCAAACTAGAGAACTGCCAAAATCCATTTGATCACAACTATTTTGTAGTCTCTAACCCAAACAGCTGAACATTGTAAAGATATATTTCTCATTTGGGGATTTGACAAAAGCTTTAAAAATAGTTCTGAATTATACACAGGTGAATAAGAATGAAGTTTATTCCATATTTGAAGACATGAGAACAAAGCCATTTTTGACCTGGTATATAGCTGATGCAGGGCATTAAGGACACAAGATGCAATGTCAAACCTTGACTATATTCGCCCTTCAGGTGTTGATTATGAGAAACAAGAGAGAGTCCAACATTCAGAGAATCTGTGTTTTGGTAAGAAATTTTTAATTTTGTCATATATTTTTTGTCACTCGCTATAATTAAGTGCCTCGATGTATAACTGATTCTTATGTATAAGACAAAAATCAAGTTATTATATCATATGTATACTTGCATAATATATATATTACCTGCCAGCCTCACGGAGAGCACCTCTCTCACTCAAAGTCGTATGTTTGATGTCATCAAAGTTACGTTCCTTTCCTGCACATGACTGGATAATAAGATCAATAGAAAAGGATTAAACAATGACTAATAAGCCACATCGTAATCCCAGAAATACCGCATATTACCGCATATTCATGCCTGGTGCTAGTCTGAAGGGCAGGTTCATGCACATACGTTTTTTTCACGAGAGCCAGCAACGGCAGGTTATTTTATCTGAGTGCCAGTTCAACAGTTCAGGAAATTTGGACAATAAATGTCGTTAGAATAATTTTGGCATATTAGCGCAAGTAACCTTCCCTAGATGGTGGTGTTGCTGGGTCTCGTGAAAAAACACATGTGCGTGGACCTCGCGCCTGGCATGAATATGCATTAATATATCGGCAAATTACATACCGGTATTATAAAAATAATAATGAACTTTATTTAAAGTCGATGGCCTATTCAGCCAAGAAGGCCATCTCCCACAGGGTCGACAAAGACGAAACTCTCAGAATTTTAACAAAAATTAATATTTCATCTCATAAATAGCACAGGCACATCCTCTAATCATGAAATAAGTGTATACCAAGTTTCATAATCATCCAATGAAATGTGACAAATTCAAGCAACTTCTCAGTACATTTTTGTCTAACAAAAAACTGTATAATTGACAAATTACTAAGTCCAAAACCTCATAATTTGGACGCAAATTAATGTTTCATCTCATAAATAGCATAGGTGCGTCCTTCGATGATAAGAAACATGTGTATTGAGTATCATAATCATCCATTGACAGCTGACAACTGCAGAAAACTTTCTATGTATGTAGGAGGCCTAAACTTTTGCTCACAACTTCTCAGTACATTTTTGTCTAACAAAAAAACATATAACTGACAAATTACTAAGTCCAAAACCTCATAATTTGGACGCAAATTAATGTTTCATCTCATAAATAGCATAGGTGCGTCCTCTAATCATAAGAAACATGTGTACCAAGTTTCATAATCATCCATTGACAGCTGACAACTGCAGCAAACTTTCTATGTACATGTGTACATGTTGAAGGCCTAAACGTACAAGTTTGCTGAACAAAAAACTCTATCATTTGCCATAATTTGAACAAAAATTAATATTTCATCTCAAAAATAGCACAGGTACATCCTCTAATCATAAGGCACACATTTGATAATCATCCAGTGACAGCTCACAACTGCAGCAAACTTTCCATGTACAGATGTACATGTGCACTTATCAGCTAAACGAAAAACTCTATCAAAGAGATTTTAACATTGGAGCACCCATGGAATCCCCAAGGGTAGTGCCATAACTGAACCCCCAGGTGGAATACTCACCCCCATATATTTTTATTTTTTTTCTTAATTTTTCTTGCTATTTTTTTAATTTGCTAAACCAAAAAGCTTATCATTTCCAGGCCGGGAACACTGACACTGATGATGACATCTACTATTTACAATATCTCCCCTTTACTTCGTAAGGCGAGATAAAAAAAAAGAAATAAAAAAAAAGATATTTTATGATATGAAATGTCTCCTATTGTGGGTGAGAAACTAAACTGTTTCAAATTCCAACACAATGGAACCCTTAATATTATGACAAGCTATCAACAGAGTGATATGACCCCTGGTATCAATGTCAAGTAGGTTATCAACTTTCACATGGCCCCATATTACACTTCACAACTCAGTCATTTTGATGTCTTACTATATTATTTAATAGTAAGTACCGGTACCAAGTACTACTTACATAGGTACATGAGAACACTGCAGATAATACCAATTATCAAATGTTACCCCCATGGGAATCATAAATTGCAATATTTCATGAGCTAGTGAGCTAAGAATATATGATATAGGGTAGGGTGATTTAATAGATACAGGGGTTGGACAATTGGGCAGTTAAAGAGGGGGAGGTATGCCTACCATCCTATATACTGCATATGGTCGATTAACAAAATACTAATATTATATAAACTAACTGATGGGTTAAGGAGATAAGTAGTTTGGAGATACAGCTGAGGCACAGGGTTTCCTATAACTGACGAGATCAGGTGATAAAAAGTTTCGGAGGTAGAAGTCCAGGTTAACTGCTGGATGCTTCAGTTGGAATCTTTAATCTTCTAATTCGTTGTGAGGAGAGAACCTCTGCATCCCAAGTTAAGACCCATTCCCATGATGTGTGTGTGTGTGGGGGGGGGGGTAATCTATGATTTGTAGAATGATTGAACTAATCGCATGAAGTAGGACCTGTTTCTATTTTGTACGATTTGTAGCATGTGACAAAAATCGTAGGAGTGTTCTCATGATACAACTTAGTTGTATGCTACAAGTTGTTGTGTTAATTTGGTTTACCACCAAATTGTATAATTGCTCACTTGCCCTGAGCAGTGCTATTCCAGCTTGGGGGTGAAGTTGGATTAGCTTGAAAGATCGCTTACTTCAAGTCAGTTAAAACTTAGCAGTAAATAGCCTTTTTGTTTCATTGCCCGTGAGGTCATTTGTTCAATCGGCAGTCATATAAACCAGGGTCGGTCAAGTATGAATCACTTTAGAATTTTTGCTACAGTTGTAAGGGTGGTACCTTGGCAGTGCTCAAATTTATTTTATTTTTGCAGCAAATATATTTATTAAGCAGTGTGGCTATTCAAATCCATACAGCCATGATAATGGCAGGTTTGTATTGCAAAGAGAATATCTATTTACCATGTCTTTATATAATTTATTGAATGTGCCATTTATAATAGTATTATCAATATTTATGTCGTATTTATTTATTTATTTATTTATTTATGTATTTATTTACTCAGGGTTTCTGCTGCACCTGAATAAAAAGGGAAATCAGAACTCACAAGTGGTCATCTGTTTATTTCATTGCAGACTTGTGAATACTACATACAGATCATGTAAGACTTGTACCGTACTATATTACATCTAATCAATATTACACCAGATGTTTATCCTGATCTGGGTCAGATATTCTCATTTCAGGTTATAAGGCCCTCAGGCACTCATAACTGGATGATTTACTATTCACATATTCTGGAATAATCAAGAAATAAAACACTACGGGTATACATGTATATTACACACATGACTTTACCACCCCGTGGGGCTTCCGGAGATTGACCTGGGATGTCGTTGTGCACATCACAGGTCATGGTAAAAATAAGCCTCAGCTCCTCAGAGAGCTTGTCATAAGAGGCGACTAACTGAGGCTCCTGTGGTGTTCCGGGGTGTGAAAATTAATAGGACCCCACCCGTGTGGTTCCCGGGTGTGAAATGAAAGGACCCAACGTCGTGATATGCCGTGAATGAAATAGAGTTGAAAGCGATGTTAAATCATATTCACTCACTCACTCTATGACTTTACCCTATAATAAAGGTATATGTTGGGAATTTCTTTTCACTCTATCACCTGAAACAAAATTCTAAAAGACACCCCGGCCACTTCACAATGTTTCGTATGATACAAACCTTAATTTGTACTATATGGTAAGCGATCCAAATATTTGATCACCAGCACTGTTTATCTGATTCCCCAAAATGATGGTATTTTTTTTTGCCATGGATGGATGTATGCAACAAAGGTTTGGTGAAATGCCATAATTCTACGATATGTCCAGAGCGACCCGATTCTGGATATATCTGCACATTTGTTTAGCTGAATTGATGCAGCCATTATGCCATTGAATTGCATTTGTAACATTTCTACAGAGAAAATCAGGTTGGTGTCACCACTCAGTGATGAATGAGACGACTTCAAAAAATCAATCTGGATATGATAGAATGAAATTCACAAAATCTTCATTACATGGCAAAAGAATGCAGATTATACCGTACCAAACTTTGTGAGGTGGGACCGTGTCTCTTAGAGGATTGTTTCAGACAAGAGAGTAAAAAGAGTTTTCAACCTGTTCTCTTACAGTTATTGTTATTCTAGAATATATGATGAACACATCATCAATTTACAAGTGCCTTACGTTAGGCCCTAGCTAGGATGTAGGTCATGACAAATTTGAGCTAAAAGTCAGTCAAGATTGAATAGTGTGTGGACAGAGATTAAAGCTATATTTGAACAGCATTCTAGCAAAGCCAAGCAAATGGCAGGAAATGTTTAAGAATATTGCTGTAAATACTCAAAATATATGGTCAGTTTTCAATCAAAATTTCCTGAAAGTTACTCTAACTCTTCCAATTTCAAATTGGTTACATATCCTCATTATTGCATTAGCTCATTTAGTTCAAATGAATGCCAAAGACTAATTCCCCTACAAGAAAATTTCCAGTTTTCTATTCTCATTTATGGAGAGAGAGAGAATTAAAGGTTTTAACGTCACGATCAGCATGCAATATATTTCAGCTATATAGCAACCTCATTTATGGAGGGGGTTGTGGGCCACAGTATTACATCATAGAGTTTATCCTTAATAAACTCCATGATTGCATAATAACTTTCACATGAGGAATGCTTGAAGATGGTATACACATCATATTCATTTTAGATCTATTGCAGCCTCGGCTGTTAGGCCTACTGTAAATTAATGTCTGTATTTAACTGAAGATATACACATCTTTAGGACATTTGTGTATTCATTACAGCAGGCATTGTAAATTAATGTCCTTATTCAACTGAAGATTTAGACATCTTTACGACATTATTGTATTCATTACAGCTGTCTTGTAAAATTAATGTCTGTATTTAACTGAAGATGTTGGCAATTTTTAGGATGTTTACACTTAGAGACTGAGAACCAACTTGTGTCTCAACTTGAATTTAACTCAAGATCTAGACAATTTTTATGAGGTTTACACTAACAAACTGAGAACATCACATGTCTTAAATGAATTTAACTAAAAGTTGTGGACAAATGTTAGGATGTTTACACTTACAGAGCAGCTCCTGTCCTCATTTCTCTTCCAGTGCTTTTTGCTCTGTTTGGTTTTGGAGCTGGACACTAGATTGGCTGTGGCAGAGGTCCTGGGGTTTAGTGCTAGGATGTTCTGAAAATGTAATATCAATCATCAAATAAATACAAGCACAAAACATATTTTGTTAGGTGAATGCACAAATAAGGTATATCGTCAGGCATTATTACAGGTATTCATCAGGGTTGAATCCAGTTCAATTGATGTCAATCACACAGAGAAAAACATAGCCTTTAATAATTTGTTTTTAGAATTAATTACGAAACTAACATTCCTGTGTATTTAGTGATCTAGAGTGGCTATTTTGCACAAGACAATTGCGTTTCTGTATTTTCAGTGATGGCTGATTGAAGATGAAAGATAGGAGTGTGAGTGACTTAGGGTTTAACGTCGCATTCAGCACTATTCGGCCATAGCAACAATGATAATTGAGGAATGATTGTTCTGTTGATGGCAAAATTGCTGATTGAGAATATTGTTCTATAAATGGCAACATTGCTGATTAAGGATGATTGTTATATAGATGGCAACAATTCTGACTGAGCATGGTTGTTCTATATATGGCAACAATGCTGATTGACGGTAATTGTTCTCTAAATGACAACAGTGCTGATTATTTATAAATAAATTGAGGATAACAATGATGATTGAGGATTGTCTATAGATAGCAACAATGCTACAGAGGGAAATTGTTCTATAAATGGCAACCATATGTATTGCGAGCCTGAAAATAAGGCACAAGATATCAGCGGATATATATGGTACATACCATGACCTATTAACCTGCGATATCTGTAATGCAGAGGGGCTATCTCATTCTGATTTAAAGGAGGTTTATTAGAAATGCAAGATATTTTTGTACAGGCTTGTGATTCAAGATCATTGCTCCATAAATGCCAACAATATGCTGACTGGGAATGATTGTTCTATGGATGGCAAAAAAGCTACCGAGGATGACTGTTCTATAAATGGCAACAATACCGATTAAAGATAATTGTTCTATAAATTGAAACTAAGCTCAGTGAGGATGCTTTTTCTATAGATGACAACAATGCTAATGAGGATGGCTGTTCTATAGATGGCAGCAATACTAATTGAAGATAACCGTTCTATAAATCGAAGATAATTGTCTTATAAATAACACCAATATTGATAGAGAATGATTGTTGAGAATAACAATTCTATATATGGCAACACTGCTGATTCAGGATAATTGTTCTATAGAGGGCAACAATCCTGAATAAAGATAGTTGTTCTGCAGATGGCAAAACTGCTGATGCAGGATAATTGTCCTATAGACGGCAACAACGGTGACTGAGGATGATTATTCTAAAGATGGCAACTGATACTGAAGATGATTGTTCTGTAGATGACAACGATACTGATTGGGGATGATTGTTCTATAGATGGCAGCAATGCTATTAAGGATAATTGTTTTATAAATGGCAACAAAACTGTTTGGAGATAACTGTCCTATAAATGGCAACAATGCTTATTGAAGATAACTGTGCTATAGATGGTAAAAATTCTGGTTAAAGATGATTGTTCTATTGATGGCAAAAATGCTTATTGAAGAAGATTATTCTAGATGGCAGCAATACTATTGCGGATGATTGTTTTATAAATGGCAACAACATGGCAACAATACCATTGCTAATTATTGTTCTATAAATGGCAACAATGCTGATTGAGGATGATTGTCCAATAAATGGTAACAAAACCATTTGAAGATAATTTTTCTATAAAATGCAACAATGGTGATTGAGGACCACTATACATCGAAACATGAATGAGGATGACTGTTCTATTGATGGCAGGAAAAGTGACTGAGGGTAATTGTTCTATAGATGGCAACAATGCTTTTCAGAATGATTGTTCTATAAATGACAACAATAATGGTTTGATATAATTGTTTTTCAAATGACAACAATGCTGATTGAAGATGATTGTTCTATAGCTAGAAGACAACAATGCTGACTGAGGATGATTATTCTATACATGGCAACAATGCTGATTGAGGATATTGTTCTATACATCCAGTGATGACAATGGCTGTTTTTTTCAGAAATGATAACAATGTTGGTTGATGGTAACTGTTTTGTATATCCTGTAACGAGCAATGATGCTTGTTGATCATTTTCTGTATATCCGGAAATGGAAACAGTGTTGCTTGATGCTGGTTGTGCTGTATATCCAGTAAAATGAAATGTTGCTTGTTGATGACTGTTTATCCAGTGATGAAATAATGTTGCTTGGTGCTGATCTTTTTGTGTATTCAGTAACGAAAACAAGGCAGATTATATTGATGAGGACTGTTCTGTATTATAATGCTGGTTGATGATGACTCTTCTGTATATTCAGTAATTAAATAATGTTGGCTGATGATGAAACTTCTGTATATTCAGTACCTAAATAATGTTGGCTGATGATGACTCTTCTGTATATTCAGTAATTAGATGATTTTGGCTGATGATGACTCTTCTGTATATTCAGTACTTAAATGATATTGGCTGATGAGGACTCTTCTGCATATCCAGTAAGTAAATTATGTTGGTTGATGCGGACTCTTCGGTATATCCAATAATTAAATTATGTTGGTTGATGATGACTCTTCGGTATATCCAATAATTAAATTATGTTGGCTGATGATGACTCTTCTGTATATTCAGTAATTAAATGGTGTTGGCTGATGATGACTCTTCGGTATATCCAATAATTAAATTATGATGGCTGATGATGACTTCTGTATATTCAGTACTTAAATAATGTTGGCTGATGATGACTCTTCTGTATATTCAGTAATTAGATGATGTTGGCTGATGATGACTCTTCTGTATATTCAGTACTTAAATGATGTTGGCTGACGATGACTCTTCGATATATCCAATAATTAAATTATGTTGGCTGATGAGGACTCTTCTGTATATTCAGTATTAAATGATGTTGGCTGATGAGGACTCTTCGGTTTATCCATTAATTAAATTATGTTGGCTGATGTTGACTCTTCTGTATATCCAATAATTAAATTATGTTGGCTGATGATGACTCTTCTATATATCCAATAATTAAATTATGTTGGCTGATGAGGACTCTTCTGTATAATCAGTAATTAAATGATGTTGGCTGATGATGACTCTTCGGTATATCCAATAATTAAATTATGTTGGCTGATGATGACTCTTCTGTATATTCAGTACTTAAATAATGTTGGCTGATGATGACTTCTGTATATTCAGTAATTAGATGATGTTAGCTGATGAGGACTCTTCTGTATATTCAGTACTTAAATAATGTTGGCTGATGATGACTCTTCTGTATATCCAACAATTAAATTATGTTGGCTGATGATGACTCTTCTGTATATCCAATAATTAAATTATGTTGGCTGATGAGGACTCTTCTGTATATTCAGTAATTAAATAATGTTGGCTGATGATGAAACTTCTGTATATTCAGTACCTAAATAATGTTGGCTGATGAGGACTCTTCTGTATATTCAGTAATTAGATGATTTTGGCTGATGATGACTCTTCTGTATATTCAGTACTTAAATGATGTTGGCTGATGACGACTCTTCTGCATATCCAGTAAGTAAATTATGTTGGTTGATGCGGACTCTTCTGTATATTCAGTACTTAAATGATGTTGGCTGATGATGACTCTTCAGTATATTCAGTAACTAAATTATTTTGGTTGATGATGACTCTTCGGTATATCCAATAATTAAATTATGTTGGCTGATGATGACTCTTCTGTATATTCAGTACTTAAATAATGTTGGCTGATGACTCTTCTGTATATTCAGTAATTAGATGATGTTGGCTGATGATGACTCTTCTGTATATCCAATAATTAAATTATGTTGGCTGATGATGACTCTTCTGTATATTCAGTAATTAAATTATGTTGGCTGATGACTTCGGTATATCCAATACTTAAATTATGTTGGCTGATGATGACTCTTCTGTATATTCAGTAATTAAATGATGTTGGCTGATGGCGACTCTTCTGTATATTCAGTTATTAAATAATGTAGGTTGATGATGACTCTTCCATATATTCAGTAATCAAATAATGTTGGCTGATGATGACTCTTCTGTATATCCAGTAATGAAAACAATGTTGTTTGAAAGTTTTCCTTGATTTCATACGTTTATCCAGTAATTCACAAACATTATTACAACACTGAAGAAAACACATTTTAGTATATATGTAATAAAACCGAGGGCACATGTTATCAGGAGAGGGAAATATAATAAATTTACTGGACAAGAAGATGCCCCATGAGAGACGTGGCATGACTAGCGGATATGTAGGCCAATAGCTGCGGATATAGCCTTGTGTTTAAGCGGCCTAGGCGCTACATGTAGGTCTCTGTCGTAGTAAAGCAGTACAACAAAATACAAGAACGTTCTCATCAATTGCAAGATTGATCGACGCTGCTCACCTCAATGTCTGTAACATCTCTACTAATTTGACTTGTCCTGCTCATGATTTCGCAAGTCAGTGATAACGACAAATCGTGGACACTGACAAGAGCGGTTGCTGACAACTCACATCGGGCCCGTGTTCGGTGAATAAAAGTTGACCTGTCCGAGGAGATTTGTCTTACATGACCGATATGCCTCTTTCAGGCTGAAGTCGTCGCTATTGGAGAGAACGCCGGTGACACAGTTCGGCCAACTGTCGGATTGACTTGTTCACAAATTTCATTTGACATACAGTTGGCAGTCGGTACCACCACAGCAAATGTCGCACATGTATGGTGGCCGACAGCTGCCATTCCATAAATGTAACTTTTTAATGTTTTTTTCCTTTTTTTTTTTTAAATTGAAATATTTTTTCCATATTATTCATTTTTGTTATTAATTTCATTTCCGTTTCCTTTTCGTTTCACTTTGATTTCGTTTTCATTTCAATTTCATTTTATTTTGTTATATTTTTTTTTTACTTACCGGTAAATTAAAAAAAACAACATTTATTTCATTTTCATTTCCTTTTCATATCATTTTGATTTTGTTTTCATTTCACTTTCATTTCACTTTCATTTCATTTTGATTTTCTTTTCATTTCACTTTCATTTCATTTTGTTATCACAAACAAAACGAAAATAAATTCTTCTGTGGCCGAGAACTGCCAGCCGAGCGCTGCCAGCCGAGAGCTGCCAAGTCATACTAATGGCTAATGTGTATCACGTGTGTGTTCATAGTGCCGTACGCTTAGCATTTCTCTCACAATGCGAAAGTGAAGATGAATCTGTACGACGGCAGCGCTTGCCAATTCCCAATCTACCCCCACTCCCCTTACCCTGGTGTCTGTCCTCTCTCCCCCCGCCTCCCATAGGGGTAAATTCTCGATGTCACCGTGCCGACAAAAGTTCCATATGGCGGAAAACAATGCCGCAGGATATGAGGTCATGTTGAGCGAGTAGATTCATTTATATGTCGGAAATTGGATGTTTCATGGAATCTGACTGTTGGTTCGACGTTCATTGCCCCCGTTACCAACAATCAACAATATAAATAGCTAGGTACCGGTAGGTAGAATATATTGTACCAAGTACACTAAATTATACCAACAACAGCTGACTTTAAATATGGAATTTGTGCGTCATGGTTGCGGAATAGTATGGGAACCTAGAGCTACCCAGAAGGGGTGTGACTAAAAAGCGTCCGGTAACGTCCGGAAGCGTCCTGTAGCGCTCGGTACACCCTACAGTACTCCTTTTGCGTCCCATACAAACTTGTGTATGTCCCATGTAAATATCGACTAATATTTGCCGTTTTCTGACGTGCGGGTGTTTAATCGCATTCACGCTCCACCTTCTGGTCTGGAATCATCCCGCCCATTTTTCTGGTCGGCTTCCTCGGTACTACTGACTGTTGTTATGCTGTCATTTCTTTGGCACCGCTTTCTAGATGTCTAGATTTCTTTTCCTGTAAATTTGAGTTTGTCTGCCAGCTTTCTCCTTATTGTATTGATAAAGCGTCCGGTAGCGCCCGGTACACCGCCCGGTACTTTTTATACCGCCCGGTACACCCTACAATACTCCTTTTGTGTCCCATACAAAATTGTGTATGTCCCATGTAAATATCGACTGATATTTGCCGTTTTCGGACTTGCGCGCGTTTAATCGCATGACCTTCTGGTCTGGAATCATCCCGCCCATTTTCCTGGTCGACTTCCCCGGTACTACTGACTGTTGTCATGTTGTCATTTCTTTGGCACCGCTTTCTAGGTGATCGTTAACAGACTTCATTTATCTTTTCCTGTAAATTTGAGCTTAAATCTGCCAGTATTCTCCGAATCATTTTTTTTTTCTTATATCGTCCGGTACTTCATTCACCGCCCGGTACTGTAAATTTGATGTTTTTCTCTTTACGGTACGTTTTTAACC
This sequence comes from Hanleya hanleyi, assembly GCA_036873755.1. Taxonomy (NCBI): domain Eukaryota; kingdom Metazoa; phylum Mollusca; class Polyplacophora; order Lepidopleurida; family Hanleyidae; genus Hanleya; species Hanleya hanleyi. The sequence goes on along the minus strand of JAVTVY010042061.1, from coordinate 71,125 downwards.
ATCCGATACTTTTTAGATGTTCTATACATTTTAGATGTTCTAAATGGGCGGGAGGATTCCAGACTAAACGCGCGCACGTCAGAAAACGGCAAATACCAGTCGATATTTACATAGGACATACACAATTTTGTATGGGACACAAAAGGAGTACTGTAGGGTGTACCGGGCGGTGTAAAAAGTAGCGGGCGGTGTACCGGGCGCTACCGGACGCTTTCCGACGCTACCGGACGCTTTTTAGTCACCCCTTCTTGCTAACTCTAGGTTCACATACTATCCCGCAACCATGACGCACAAATTCCATATTTACAGTGAGCTATTGTTGGTATAATTGGTACCATATATTCTACCTACAGGTACCTAGAAATTTATATTGTTGATTGTTGGTAACGGGGGCAGTGAACGTCGAACCAACAGTCAGATTCCATGAAACACCCAATTTCCGACATATAAATGAATCTACTCGCTCAACATGACCTCATATCCTGCGGCATTGTTTTCCGCCATATGGAACTTTTGTCGGCACCGTGACACCGAGAATTTACCCCTATGGGAGTGGGGGGGGGGGGGGGATTGGCAATTGGCAAGTGCTACCGTCCTACAGGTTCATCTTCACTTTCGCATTGTGAGAGAAATGCTAAGGGTACGGCACTATGAACACACACGTGATACACATTAGCCAATAGTATGACTTGGCAGCTCTCGGCTGGCAGCGCTCGGCTGGCAGTTCTCGGCCACAGAAGAATTTGTTTTCGTTTTCAGAGAGGAGAAAAAAAACCAAAAAACTGGCAGTGCCGGGCGCTGCCACATTATATATTTTTTTCCTTGTGATAACAAAATGAAATGAAAGTGAAATGAAAACAAAATCAAATTGAAATGAAAATGGAATGAAAACAAAATGAAAATGAAATGAAAAAGAAATGAAAATGAAATTTAAAAAAAAATGAAATAATGTTTTTTTTTAAATTTACCGCTAAGTAAAAAACAATATAACAAAATGAAATGAAAGTGAAATGAAAACGAAATCAAAATGAAACGAAAAGGAAACGGAAATGAGATTAAAAAAAGAAGAAATAATATGGAAAAAATATTTAAAAAAAAAAAAAAAAAAAAAAAAAAAACGTTAAAAAAAGTTACATTTACGGAATGGCAGCTGTCGGCCACCATACACATGCAACACAAAGTTGATTTCATTATCAAGCTAAATCAAACTATCCTAGTAGCCTACGGTGCGGTAGGTAGTACGAAAGTATCAAAGGGCTAGTTTTATCAATATTGTAAAACTGGTTGGTGACGTAAACATACTTTGACAGTTTATACGTTTGAATTACATGTCATTCGTTCCGCATATGTGTGTGCACCAGTAACCTGGGGCTCCATATAATCAGAACTGTAGGGCCTACTGGGCATATGAAGCATAAGCCGGCATATATTGATTGCACAATACACACTGGGAGGACTAACTCGTCTCAAATTAGGCTTAGGAATCAAATAAGTCATGAAACGCTCGAAGCAGTCGAGTATTTCTTTCTGACACCAGTTAATGTATTATTCTCAGAAAATAACTAAAATATATCCAAGTAAACATTCAGTAATTAAATGAAATAATTCCATGCTTCCACTCGCATAAATCGCAACAACATGGCCACAAAACAATTGCTAATTATTGTTCTATAAATGGCAACAATGCTGATTGAGGATGATTGTCCAATAAAATGGCAACAAAACCATTTGAAGATAATTTTTCCATGCAACAATGGTGATTGAGGACCACTCTTTTATGATTGTTCTATACATCGCAACAAGGCTGAATGAGGGATGACTGTTCTATTGATGGCAGGAAAAGTGACTGGGGGTAAATGTATACATTTTTTTCATTTCATTTATTCACCAAGATCAATTAATTGTACAATGTATAGTTGTAAAATGCAGTTGGCGGGAATAAAACCCCAGAGGGCTTGTTCTATCCCTGTAGAAACAGTTCGATTATACATAAGAATATAAGTTAAAGCTGGTGAATGTTGATATGAATGTAAGCGGTGAGAACAATATATAAATAAAAGCAAACACGTATCCTCGGACAATCAGCAAACTATGTTTGGTTAATGTATTGATATTGATCTATATGGATAATACTAGAGCAGCACACTGGGGGAATAAATATTGTTGATAAGGTGCGATTTTGATGATGATTTAAACATGGAAATGGATGAAAATGTTTTTAAATCAGGGGGTAACTTGTTCCATATTCGAGGTCAGAAATGATAGGTCAGATGAATAAAATGGTCTATATAGATTTGTATTGGATTGACGTGTGACATACGAGTGAACGTCAGAGATTTTTGTGAAGAAGTTCCGAAATGATAAAGGCAAAAGTGTGGTAAAGAAAATGAACCTAAGTAGTATACAAAGAGTCTTTAAAGTCACTGGCCCCTCACTGCGCATGCGCAGAACTTGGGTTGACGTCAGAAGTGTGGATGTGCGCATGCGTGAGTGATGTGTGGTGGGAGGTGGGTACAAGATGGCGGCCTGTGTGGATGTGTGGTGGGAGGTGGGTACAAGATGGCGGCTTGGTTTTAGGGTGGTGGGAGGTGGGTATCCGCCATTTTGTACCCACCTCCCACCACCATTTGGCTGGTGGTGGGAGGTGGGTATCGCCATTTTGTACCCACCTCCCACCACCATTTGGATGGTGGTGGGAGGTGGGTATCGCCATTTTGTACCCACCTCCCACCACCCTTCATCAATTGACGTGATAAGTGTGGATGTGCGCATGCGTGATGGATGTGTGGTGGGAGGTGGGTACAACATGGCGGCCTGTGATGGATGTGTGGTGGGAGGTGGGTACAACATGGCGGCCTGGTTTTTAGGGTGGTGGGAGGTGGGTATCCACCATTTTGTACCCACCTCCCACATGTGTGGTGGGAGGTGGGTACAAGATGGCGGATTGGTGAAAAACGTATAAAAGGAGTCGATTTTAGGCAAAGGGGTGTATTCAATCTGACTTACCTGACCTGACCTGCCTCCCTGCCTGCCTGCCTGCCTGCCTGCTTGCCTATCCGCTTGTATGAGACGAAAAGCATGAGACGTGGAGAAGATTTTCCCTGGGACCCAGCAGCACCTCCGGTTGAAGTCTTGCCTGAAGATGCGCGTGTCAGCGACATTTATAAACGACACTGGCCCACCATACGTCATTGTTTCCATCGAAATCGCCCGATATTGGACTTGTATAATTTCCGGCTGGAGGACCTGACGTATCTGTCTACCTATGCCGAGAACATTTTCAAAGATCAGGTGACAGCGTTCAAGTTGAATATCACATTCGGGTACATTTTACGGCACAAGGAGACGGACCAGCTGCGGTATTATTATCCCAGCAATAATACCTATGTGTTTGACCAGCCGTTCACGGTGACGGATGCGATTTCTCTGGAGCCACTCATCGACCAATTGACTACGTTGGATCCATTGGAATGGGCTCGGTTGCAACGCCCCAATACCCAATGGCTTGTGGAAATGGTGACTAACGTCACATTTTTCGTCACGAAAATGAGAGATCACCCTATCGGTGCTCCTGTACTACTTCCCCCGTGGTTGCTTCGTCGAAAAGGCCTGTATGCATTAACGCATGGGGCACATGGACCCTACAAAGACCGGAAATGTCTGTTTCGGTGTTTGGCCGTACATCTGGACGAGTGTGACCCCAAGGCTTGTGACACAGTGGCCGATGACTATTGGGAACAGTATTTAGAGCAGCAAGACTTGGATAAGCGGCACTTCCGTGGAGTACCGTTTAAGAATTTGGATGACGTAGAAACACTGTTCGATATTAATATCTTTGTTTATCGATTACGATGCGAGGAGGAGGATACATTTGTGGCTGAATTGGTTCGGCGATCAACAGAACGGTATGCTGCTACGATGAAAGTCAATGTGTTCGATGACAATGGCGTGAGTCATTTTTCGCTCATTAACAATATTAGCCAGTACGCTCAGTCTTTCAGTTGTGCCCAATGCCATCGTGTGTTTAAAAAGTCTTACAACTTACATCGCCACGAGAAAATCTGTGACAACAGTGTCAAGCGAGTATATCCGGGTGGAGTGTATCATAATGCACCTACTATTTTCCAGGAACTGGCCGATGAGGGTGTGATGATACCGGAAGAGGACCGTTATTTTCCCTTCCGGGCATGCTATGATTTTGAGGCCCTGTTGGAGCCCATGGACATGTTTTCGGCTAAAACGCAGTGGACGCAGCGCCATATCCCTCTGAGTGTCAGTATTTCAACCAACGTGCCCGGCTATGACGCTGCACCGGTGTGTTTCGTGTCCACGGGGGAATCCCATGAGTTGATCACCCGTATGATGGAGTATTTAGAGCAAGTCAGTGCGGCCAGTACGGAATTGTTGGTGGCCAAGTTCGAGGACGTACTGGCCCAGCTGGACGACCGCATTCCTGTACCCGGTGTAGCGTTCAGCGATGATGAAGAGTCCGAGTCCGAGTCGGAGCCGGAATCCCAGTCGCAGCCCCTGCAGTCGCAGGATGTCCCTTTACCGAAACCGTATGCGGAGAAATTGAAGTTACGGTTCCTACAATACCTAGGTCAGTTACCGGTGCTCGGCTTCAATTCGGGGCGATACGATTTGAACATGGTGAAGGAATTTCTCTACCCTTACTTGGCGCAGTCGAATACCCTCAAGTCCGTCATCAAGAAGATAAATAACCATATGGCCCTCACTACCACATCACTGCATTTCCTGGATGTACGGAACTATTTAGCTCCTAATTGTAGCTATGATCAGTGGGTCAAGGCCTATAACTGTGCACAAACCAAAGGTTACTTCCCTTACACCTATATGACGAGCCTGGACCGCTTAGAAGACACCCAGTTGCCACCCCGGGAAGCGTTTTACAATGACCTGAAAGGGGAAGCTCTGCCAGAGGCCACCTACATCGAACTCCAACAAGTGTGGAACCGCCACAGCATGAAGACGTTGCGAGATTTCCTGGTCTGGTATAACAACCTAGATGTGGTTCCCTTCCTCGAAGCGGCCGAGAAAATGGTGCAACTCTTTCGTCGCCAAATGCATGTGGACATATTCAAAGAGTGCTTGAGTTTACCCGGTCTCGCGCTTCGCCATCTTTTTCAAGATTGCTCTACGTACTTTTCACTCATACAACGAAAAGATGCAGACATGCATGATTGTTTGAAGCAGAACATTGTGGGCGGCCCTAGCCTTATTTTTCACCGATACCATGAGAAGGATGTGACGACTCTGCCCAGTGGGAAACCGTGTGCCAAAATCATTGGATTTGACGCCAATGCCTTGTACTTGTGGTCGCTCGCCCAACCCATGCCCAGCGGGCATTATACGCGTTGGTGGGCAGAAGGTCGGCATTTTACACCGCAACGGACGCCGTACAAACATCTCGCCGACCAGTGGTTGGACTGGGAAGCCTATCGACGGGGAATTTATATACGTCACCAGACCAACGCCACAGAGAAGCGGATAGGAGATCGCCGACTCCCCGTCGATGGGTTTGCCCTTGTACAAGGAACACCGACCGTTTTCCAGTTTTATGGCTGTTACTGGCACGGCCACGAATGTCATTTCAGCGCTGGACGCTTCAATGAGCGACGTGGAAAAACACCGCAAGAATTACGGGAAGAAGTGGTGGCCAACGGAGATTATGTGAAAGAGCGAGGATACCATCTGATTGAGATGTGGGAGTGTGAATTTCACACGATGTGCCAGGCCCTGCCCCATTTACAACGGTCCTAAAAGAACGTGAGTACCCCTTGAGTCGTCGGCGACTGCTGAGTCTGCCACAGATGTTGGACGCCATTCGTTCGGGGCAGCTCTACGGCTTTGTAGAATGTGATTTGCATGTTCCCGACACTCTCAAGCCCCTCTTCGCCCAGTGTCCGCCTATCTTCAAGAACACGCTGGTGGGTCGGGCTGACATTGGAGAGACCATGGGCGCCTATGCGGAGCAACACGAGTGTTTGCCTAAACCTCGCCGCATGTTGATTGGGAGTATGTGGGCCGAGAAAATCTTGCTGGGCACTCCCTTACTGCAGTGGTACATGAACCACGGTTTGGAAATTACTCAAATATATCAAGTGATACAGTACGTACCTGAGGCTTGTTTTGCGGAGAATGCCGACCTCGTGACGAAGGCCCGTCGTCAAGGTGATGAATACCCGAGTCAGGCCATCATCGCTGAATCTTGGAAGCTCACTGGCAATGGTTATTAGGGAAAAACGGTAACGAACCAGGATAAGCACGTCAACGTGAACATTTGTACTACTACCCAAGCCCGCAAAAAAGTGAATTCTCCTCTGTTTCGGTCCGTGGAGGTGATCGATGACGACACCTATGAAGTCACTTCAGCCAAGAAGACTATCCGGTACAATTTACCCCTGCAGATTGGATGTATGGTCTATCAGGTGGCCAAGCTGAGGATGCTGGAATTCATATATGATTTTATGGGTGTGTATTTTAATCCATCAGACTGGCAACTCATGGAAATGGACACCGATTCGGCCTACATGGCCGTTTCCAACCCGGACTGGGAGTCACTCGTCAAACCCGAGTTACGGGCACAATATGAGGCGGAACGGGACCAGTGGCTACCCCGACGCGATCACTACACCTACGACAAGCGGACACCCGGGCTCTTCAAGCTGGAGTGGAGCGGGGATGCTATGATTGCGCTCTCCTCTAAGACCTACTACTGTTACGGAGGAGATGGAGGAGAGGAAAATAAATTTAGTTGTAAAGGCGTCAACCGACGTGACCCTGCCATCGACAAAGCTCTCTACCTGGGCGTGTTGCAAAGCCAGGCCAGTGCGAGTGGCACTAACAGAGGATTCCGGGTCGTCGACCACCAGATGCGCACCTATATCCAGCAACGAGACGCCTTTACTTTCTTTTATCCCAAACGAAAAGTATTGGCCGACGGTGTGAGCACCACTTACTTGGACTTGTAAAAAACAATGTCGACCTATAACTGTTGATACACAAATGTAAAAGTCAGGATGGCCGAGTGGTCTAAGGCGCCTGTGTGTAAATGCAGGTCGGCGAATGCTGTCGTAGGTTCGAATCCTACTCCTGGCAGAACTTTTTTTGTACCTTAACCCCTACTATTTGTACCCTGTATTCTATTTGTATATATAGTCTAATCCTTTCTTGTTGACTTAAATAAAAAAAAAAAAAAGTCAAAACCCATCATTGTGTTTTTTCATCTTTTATTCAACAGAACGTCAGAACAACAACGTCATAACAATAAACAAGTGGTCTGCGCGCGCAGTACATTTTTAAGTTAACCAGAGAAATGGAGCATGCACATTAAAACGAGAGGCCGTCCAGTCATAGACGAGGACATCACGGTCTTCGGCTTGACAATAATCATCAAACATATGTACAATGGTAGGCATAGAATGTCCTCTACTCCGGTGAGTGAGATAAAACACACAGTACTGTCCGCACACACTACTCAAGGGGCCTTGTAATCTTTGAGTATTCCAACGCCACTCTGTAGTAGAGACGTCCATGAATTTCACCAAATCGTCATGTAGGGGTGCAAGTCCGTAGGAATCAAAGTATTCGCCTTGGCCTTGGGTGTCCACGTACACAGCTATCCAATGTTCACCGGGTCGACTCCTCGTGTCTGTATTCAGGATGTAGGCTGCTGGGGTGGTGGAGTGGGTAGGAAACACATTGCGTGGAAACACACCTCGAAAGGGGATCTTGGGATCTCGTTGGAGTATGCCCATCAGCTGCTCTGTATCCATGATGACTCTCTAGCTGGCGTAGTCACACAGCACGTTTCTTTGCTGATCCACGCTGATGACGTTATCAAACTCGGCATAGCAAATCACGTTAATGGTGTTGTCTAGAGGTTTGGCGAAACGCAGTTCCAACCGAAGGTTTCCTTTCTTCAGCAAAGCCAGTTGATGATCGTGTTCCAAGGTGGGGGTGAGGTCAAAGGCGAACAATGTGTACCCATGGCTAAAGTCTTGTCGACTGATGGTATTGCCTTCGTCCTGGTTGTTTTGTCCTGTGGCTGTAAATAGGTTCAGGTAGGTCCGCACATAGTTTCCGCTAGTAAAGTCCGGTTGTAATGGACGGGCTGGAATTTGATGGCCGGCCACGTGCAGTGCCACAAAGTTGATGTCGAAATGTTCAAATTTGAACGGATTCTCAGCCCAATTTCCATTTAATGCGGTGTTGGTCACACACGCCAGGGTAAGACGTTTAGGCAGATCCCCTAGAAATAAATTTTCTCTGTTGGCCAGCATCGTACCTGCTGGCACAGAGAACACCTTGGTCTGTACGCGTCGGATGGGATACAGGGCTGGTTTTTTCGCTAAGGCTTCCATGTGACTCAGCAACACGCCCTGTTGCAAATCTACCGTACGGACAAACAGGGCTGCATCTTCAATGACGACGTTGTAATGGATATCCCCCTCCCCACCGGCCATTAAGGCGAACGTGGGTAAGGAACGGATCAACTTGATCTTGATGGATACACCGTTCATCATGTAGCGGTCTTGCAGGAACAGATCGGCGTGCAGTCGTCCCATCATATCGACGGACTTGCTTTCGGCTGTCATTCTTTTGCGTGTGACGAACCCACTATTGCCACCGGTTAGGTTGTGATGGTATCCGGGCATATCCCTGAAGTACATCGCAGCTTGTAAGTGTGATTTTTTGGCATCACTACCGTACGACAACAGCGTCACCAGGTAGGCTCGGTACGGGTACGTATTGGTGGACGTACTGATGAGTCTATCGTTCAGACTTATATCTACCTGTTGGAACAAGGAGTGCAGCCAAAGATTCACCGGGCCTACTACTTTATCGGCCGCTATGTCTGTCCCGTCCATGTTCGTTATTTTGGCTTTGACGTACAAGTAGGTGTGGGCTAAATCCAGGTAGGCCGTATCTTTGTTTTCAATGGTAAATTCCACGGGGCCCATCCCCGTCAGGCTAGCCAGGGGTCGATGTTCTACCCAACGTCCTTCGGCTACACTGGTTTGGGTGGGTGGAATAGTCCACAAATCCAATTCACTGTTGGTAGACGGACACGACTCGGAGTGAATGAATGCCATTATGCGAAAATGTCTCTCCTACTTCTCTTCTTTTTCTTCTTCTGGGGCTTAGTCCTTCTCCTCCTCTGGGGTGTGCGTCGTCGGTGTGTTGGACGTTGAATGAACCTGGGGAGTGTCGGTCTTTGTCTTTTAAGGGCTTTGGCGATCAAGACGCCGCCGGCTTCTTTAGCCCGGCGTTTGAAGGCTTGTCGGGGTGCTGTGCCTTCCATCACATCACCGGCCACGCGCAATCCACTGCGTACCGCTTGTTTTCCCACCGCTTTCACACCCCGTGTCACCATGGGTAAAAATGTTTTCACAATGCTGCCCAGTATGTTTCCCAATCCGTGACCTCGTTACATGCGTGCCCCGCTAAACATGGGCAAGCTTCCTCCCGTTTGTTTCTTGTAGTAGTCGGCATAGCTGGGCGTATGGCACTGGTAAGGCACGTACATTATACGAAGTGAGGAGAGCGGGTTTGTCGGAAAGCAAGTGTCAGCACCACTTTTCCTCGTTCGAATGGGGTCGGACGTCCCGTGTCATCTCTTATATCCACCGTGATCGTGTTGATATCGGTATGTCGTACGGGCAGGTACATTATATGGTTGAAACTCTCGGTGGCTTGATCGCCATACGTCTTGCTAATGGGCACCACCCGTAACAGAGGTGTGTTCACATCACCCACAATATGGCTGTCCACGGCGTCCGAGTAGACGTACAGTCCGTACATACCTACTTTCATATCCATCAAATGGGTACCGTTGACAATGGTGGCCCCCTTGTAGACGCTGTGAGGCAGCCTTAACATTTGCTGTAGTGTAGGACTGAGTTTCACATTCACGTTAGCGGTCAGCATGATAGAGCTCTTGTCGTTGTGTACGTTGACATCGAAGAACACGTTTCTCTTGAAGCGCAAGGCTATCACGCGTGTTGCACTATCCGAGCTCTCCTTTAGAGCCTTGTACTCCAACAAGGCATTCAGACCCTGTATGAACTTCTGCGGCGTATCGTATTGGCCTTCGGGGAGAGTCATTCTGTAGATTTTATCTTCGTAGGTCACTTCGTACCATACTTCTCGGTCTTGTACGTTGTACCATGAGTAAGGGTATTGAATATCCACCAGTCCACATTCCCATCGTCCCGGTAAATGTAACGGTTGAGGTAATTGAGTGACATACTTGGTCAAGGTGTTGTCAGGAAACACGTCGAGTGAGCTATTACTGGGCAACGTCAGGTAAAACATGACGACTGAGTTGTTTTGGCTTCTGCACCGGGTTTTTATAGGAGTTAGTAGTAGGATTCCCAGGCCTTGGGCGCCTTACCGGGGCGTTGTGATCGTCGCGGTGACTTAGATCGTGAGGTACGGCCCCGTCGTCCTCGTCGTTGTTGTGGTGTTTTGGGTGGTGACATGGGGGTCCAAGAGGCAGAGGGGTGTGGTTGGTGTCGGGTGTTTGATTGCTGCATAAAGGCCCAACGGTTAGGATTTCCTACCAATTCTTGAGGGATGTGCGTGTGTTTTAATCCCTGAGCAAAGACTTCCCAGCCCGGAGGATTAGAGTGTTTGCGAGAACGGACCATATCGTTGATCAAATCGGTCATATGAGACCCCGGCACCACTTTGTTTCGAATCAGTAGTTTTCCTTCCGCATTCCAACTCATATCGGCATGCTGTTTCACCCGGTCCAACAATAAACGGGCCTTGGTCTTGAAGGCTTTAGGCACACTGGTCAACACTTCCTCTTCCAGCTCAGGTGAGGGTAGCAGTGATGGAGATGTCAGTGTGGTGGGCGTGGTGGTGGTAGGTAGTGGTGTACTAGTACTACTTCCGCCCCCTCTATATTGATCCATAAACGTCTGGTACTGGTTCAGCGTATGATGGTAGAGTTGAATTTTCTCGTGATCAGGGAGTCGACGTTGCAGTATACTATTCATCTCTTCATCCAGAGACTGGAGTTGTTGCACTGTGGCCGGTATGGGATAGGGGGATTGCAAACTCTGTAACAGTCGAGGTTCGACCAGCATCATTTTTTTCGTATGTTCCATGTTTTAGCGTCCCAAGATGGAACCGAGTAACGGTCCCAGTACAGTAGCGGCTAAGGGAGCGAGGAGTGCGCCGAGAAATCCACCTCGCTGTAACACCTGTTTCTTTTTCTTGACACTGCCCGTTTTCTTGACCAACGTTCGGAGACCCGCCTTGTGCCGTTGCAATTTCCCTTTCTGCAGAGGACTGAGTGGAACATTGCCTTTTAATACATTATGGGCTACTTCACACAAACACCGTACCAAGTCGGGATCCGCGCCGCGCACCAGGGCCCGGCCCACCTCCGGTGGCGCGCTGCGTAATACGCGCAAGGCCGGTGCGTGCTTGCGTACGCGTGCAGACATGATGAGGAATGAGGGCTAGAGTGCATTGTCTTCTTCTTTTATCTTTTATCCTCTTTTTTCTTGACTCATTTGGGTGTGTACACCGTCTGTATCTCGCCGGGAAAAATCAGGGTACGCAATCGCAGGGTGGAGGGCGTGTCTTGTTTCAAGTCGATGAGTAGATACCCGTGCGCAGGTTGGGTAGCATCTTCAAAGGCTTCTCGTACAAAGGCCGTGTTTTTAGGGTACATCTGTTGAGCCAGGTGGGTAATTTGTGAAGCGTCTCTGGGGTTTTTGAATAACACCACATACTGAGCATTCAAACTAATGTTCCTGTGCTCTTTGTTCTTACTGAAGAGATTCTGTACGATGTAGATGATGCTCAATCGACGATGATGGCTGCCTTTGGTAAAGAGACGGGTGATTCGACTGTCCGTTTCCGTCATGAGATCGTCTACCACCACTAAGGTGTCTTGGAGTGTATCCTCAGGAGGTAAGCCTTCCACTAAGGTGAGTCCCGGCACACGGGCCAGTGCCTCGTACGCGGGTTGCCAAGCGCCATAACACCACAGGATGCGAGCTAGAGGGGGTGAAATCAGGGCTGACCCATGTTGGATGAGACGTTGAACAAGGGCGAACAAAGTGCGTTTTTCCCGACCCTGTCGGTCCAGCGATGAGGCACGTGAAAGGATGCTGCCATCGCGGGTCCATAGTTTTTTTATTTTTTTCTTTATTTGGTGATTTGCGCTCGACGGTTAGAAGCCCACCCCAGTTGTCGTGGATACCGCCGGGGATCGTACTCGAATGGGTACCGTTGTCGTGGTAAACGTTGTGATTCACGGGGATCCACTACAAATATGTTTAGCGGCGTCGTGGTACTAGAGGGTGGTGATGGAGTGGAAGGATGGTCGCTTCTCAGGGATGACGGAAGATCACGTGGAGTCGTCGTGGGTGGCTGGATGTAGCGTGTAAAAGGTAACGTAGTGGTGATGGCTGGAGTAGACGACGTCTGGGCTGGAAACGTAGGTGTCTGGTTTGATACGTGGCGGACCCTTGACGTTTTGGCTGGTGTAGGCAGTGTGGTCGTCGTCGTGGTGGTGGTGGATGATGGAGAACGCAGGTTGTTGAAACAGGATATCACGTACGACAAATCGTAGAACACGCCTGTAAATAACGTACCCAGAACCACTACTAGACACAACACAGTACCGACTTGTGCTTTTCGAGTTCGTAACAATAAGGGTAGACGTGTACTATCCATGGTACAAATCCTACACTGAAGGCGGGTGGTGATAGGCGTTAGAATTTATAGACGTTTCATGTCACGGCCGGACACCCAGGAATTAAACGAACGAGGCCATCCTTGCCATTTGACGAAATGATAGGGAATGCCACGTCGACGCTCCGTTTTCAAAATCTTTTCCACCGTGTAGTAGTCTTTCGATGTTTTCACTATGGGTTGTAATTCTGCCTCGTAAAACGTGCCTTGCAATCTCTCGCCTTGTAGATCTTCCAGTTGATAGACGTGTGGCTGTCGAGGTTTATGGCGAACGACGACAAAGTGCTCGTCACTCCAGTTGGGCAAGTAACTTTTCTCAAATTGGCCTTTCACTTTACTGATCCGCACTACATCTCCACGTTTGTACCGGGGTGCCGTCAGTGGTGCACTGTCTGAGTACAGCGTAGCACGCACTTGATGTTCGTTGCGTTCTGTCACATCACGGGGAGCTCGCTGGATACTGCGATGATAGGCGCGATTGTAGCCTTGGACCAGTTGAGGTAATACATCGATGTAGCGTCGAGTGTTTTGGGCAGTAAAATACTTGTACATGCGTCCTTTGAAGGTACGATTAAAGCGTTCCACCACCGAAGCTTTCGTCTCGTTGTACGTATGAAAGAAAAATACCTTCTGTTTCTTAAGAAAGGCTTGAAAGGGTCGGTTGAGAAATTCTGTGCCTTCATCTGTTTGTAAATAAAGAGGTTTGCGCCCCGTCTTGAAAATCTGCTGAAACGCTCCTATGAGATTCTCTCCTGTTTTGGTGCGAATGGATAGTACCCAGGCATACTTGGATAAAATATCAATACAGGTCAATATGTACCGATGTCCATCATTGTGAGGTGCAAATCGACTCATGTCCACTAAATCCGCCTGCCATTGCGCGTCTATACCGCCGACGATCACCCGGTTACGGCGAAAATGACGTCGGGCAGCTCGATGTAAACTATAGGTGTCTTGGGTTTTTAACCAGTCTCGAACTTCAGTTCGACTAATGCCTTGAGAATGGGCCGCTCGAGCTAGCGCTCCCACAGCGCTATAGGCAGCTGGACTCGTCGGATTGTAATACAAATCGGTTAACACCTTGTTAATGACTGTAGACGCCTTTTTCTCCTTTTTTCGCGACCGCCGCCGCATCACGGTCTTCTTATTTCCCTTCATCGTTCTGGGTCGTCCCCGTCATGTGTGTGGTTCTCTTCATCGGGTGACACTGACACTCTAGCCTCTGTGCATTCTATAGATATAGGACTTTGCCCGGCTGTAGTAGTATCCTGTAGTTTTTCATGAGGTTCAGCTAGCGCGTCTTCCATAGCACGAGCCCATGCTAACTGGTCGGGTGATCGGTCGTCCGGTGTAAACAACTGGTCTACAATAGGCACTATTTTCTCCAAGGCTGACCACAGAGTGGGAGTTAGCAGGATACTTCGCGCATGGTCTTGGTAGCGACCCACCCATGGGAAGAGGGAAGTACGGTATACATAAATGGCATTGTCCATGTGGATGAGGTGTCCGTCCAATTCACCGCTCAACACCCGTTTAAACTTAGTCCACCCATCACGCTGTAGTGTCACCGTATTCGATAAAGTCTCAGCGCGTGCCCAGCAAATCGCTCCACCATCTTCCACCAGGGTGACATAATCTTGATAAACGTATAATCCCACCTGGTAAGGTGTAAGGGGGAGGATAGCTCGTAGTGACATGCTTGCTCTAAATGTCGAACGGAGAATGATACACACTCTGTCTCATCCCCTGTATTTATAGGGTCAGGACCTATTCTGTGAGAGGCGGCTCCTGTGGAGAGAGTACTTTATCGACCACGGGAACTACTTGTTGCAAAGCCGTCCACAGATCGGGATCCAGAGTAAATCCTCCTCGCTTGAGACAGATAAGTCGGGCAAAATACGGTCCCCGGAAAATGTACACATCGCCACACAGGTGAATACTATCTCCGTCGAGATGACCGAATAACACACGTTTCAAGGTAACCCAGCCTTCCGGAGATAAAGACACACGCGCCGGTTCTGACGTGCACCAACACCGGCTATCATCATCAATGAGCAATACGCGTTGGGGATATAATAATAAGGTACAATCCGGGGTAAGCGTACGGGTAACGACCGAATTAGCTTCAGGGTACAGTAGATCATGAACCTCGGTAATAATAGCTTTCAGCGCCTGCCATAATGCCGGCCAAAGTACAATAGCGCTACCCCCACACTCTTCTAACCGCGGAAAAAAAGAATCCTCTCTTCCACTCCGCAGGTAGACACCGACGCCGACATGCAGAAAATCCACTTCGGGCTCTTTGCCCTGTAACATGCGTGTTAATAGAGTCCAGCCGGCTAGGCTTAAACATAATTTCACTTCTTCAGGATGTTCTTTGATAAGCTGCAATTCATGATCATACACGATGAGAATCACTTCAGACGTCACTTGAAAGAAAGCGAGTTCCTTGCCCGGCGCTGCCATAATGATGAATGACAAAAATACTAGCCAGGCAAAAATTTATATATACCGATTCTTGCTAATTTCATTGTAATAAAAATTGTAAATAAAAAAATTCATACCCTGGGAAAATAATTAAATTAACAATGCAATTTTTTTTGTAGACGCTCCCAGAGTGCATAAATTAATATTCTTGACTAATAACATGATAAAAAATAAAAAAATATCATTGCTGGACTATAATATCAAGTCCTGATAATTACCAGAACAATCCATAGCGCTGTGAGATAGCCAAACACGATACTTGCAAAGCCATACTATATAGGTAATAGAGGCTATACGTACGTGAAGGTATTTTTTAAATGCTAAACTGTGTGCCCCTAGTGCGCATGACACAGCTTATAAATTTAAGGAAACGTTAATTCACTGAAACAATTACTGAAATAGGTAGCCCACATTCTTTTCATAATGCTACCTCAATAAAACAATGTAATTCATACGACAAACACATTTAATAAATTACGAAATAGCATGAATTGGCAAAAATGTGTTTCAAATTTAACTGCTATAAGAAAGGGGACGCAACTCTGTTTTGACACCAAAATTCAAGCGGCAACTGCGTAGATTGTGTTTCTGGGCGTGAAATGAAGGCTATGTTTTCATCATTTTCTAGAGTTCTCTTTCGATAAACGCGCTGGAATTTTCAGGGAACTAGTATAGGGTTGTAAGTGATAGTCTTCATGTATTTTTAACCCAGAAAATTAATTTATTTTTAATGTACCGGTTTTCCCGTACTTCCGTACTTCAACATTACGCCTCGAAAACTCGCTAAAAATTATAAAATCATGGCGTAGTCAAGCGCTAGACGGCTAAAATTTTAAATACTATACCCTGAATTATCTGAGTTCAATTGGAAATAAAATGTCTACGGGCGCTGACATGTATTGTAAAATGACAGCCGTTTATAATTCAGAAAGAAACACACACAGATTTTCCGGAAAAATTCACAGCCTACACGATTTCGCAGAGGTCCGCGCTTCGTCTATATATAGTGACCCCGCTTGAATCGGATTATCACAAAACTTTTTGACATGATGGAAGCACCCAAGATGGAACAAGACAAGATGGAAGAAGAAACACCAATAGAGATGGAAGCACCCAAGATGGAAAAAGACAAGATGGAAGAAGAAGTTACACTATCAAGAAGGCGGAGAAGAGCCATGCTGAGAGAAGAGCGACAACGAGAGCCACAACAATTAACACGGCGCAAGAAGAGAGCGATGATCAAGGAGATCAAGCTGTTTTGGCTCCGAGAATTCTCGGGGTGGAAGGCCATGCTGCTGGGGGGAGTGGATGCGAGGGCCGTCAGTACCGCCGACAATGTTCGGGAGCTGCTAAATGCAGCTAGAACTACTATCAACGAGGAGGGGTGGTTCGACCTTTTGGAGAGGACGATGAACGAAGCCGTGCACCCCACCCCTCCTCCGGTACTGGCGGTCATGCCGCAATCTTCATCACCACCACCGCCACCCTTCCCTCTAGAAGACCTGCCACCCCCGGAATTTGAGGAGCCACCCAACACCATCAGAATAGCTCCAGCTACCTTTTTAGATGGGCTGCCCATTTGGGTTGAGGATGAAGATGAGGATGAAGATGTGCAGCATCTATACACCCTGAACCACGCAACTGGATATTTCTCCGTGAGCGAGAACACTACGGGGAAGTAGACAGGCAAACTTCCCTGGTGAAGAAAACACCATATCAAATTGATTCTAACCGTCCTTTTCAGGACGAACAAATACTTCGAAAGAGGAAGCTTCTAACTGGCACATAAATTTCAAAAGCACAGATGTCCTACATTACCCTTTTTTTATTTTATTAGCAAACTACATCATCAAAAAACAATCCCAGCCCCAAATATCAACAGTTCTTGTCAGGACTAATCTCTCTCATATAAAACACAGGATTTTTTTCTTTTCTCTCTCCCATTAATTAATTTAATTAATACACAGTCCGAACGATAACGGGCTCAAATTTTATTTTTTGAACCGGGACATGTTACTAATATAACCCGAATAATAATCGGGAGGAATTTATTTTGATAAATAATAGCCCGAATGATAACGGGAATTTATTTGAACGAACACAGGGATATATGTATGATCTCGTGTTAATTTTTTTTGTGCGTGGTTAGAAGTTCCCTTTCGGAAAAGATAGTTCGTCCTGAAAAGGACGTTTAGGGTCAATTTGATATGTAATAAGGCATTACATCGTTGAGGGGGTCTGTAGTCGTTCTCTTCTTTCAGCACAGACGGGACATGTCAAGGGCAGTAATTCACACTCTAGGGGTCTGTTGGCCTCTGCACATGTTGGAATTTGCGCCCGGCGATGTATGCAAGTTTCACATAATGCCTGATGACCGCAAGGAGCGATCGCAAATTTTGCAAATTGGTTACTACATTCCACGCAATGTAAATATAAAGCGCTTTGACGTTCTGTGTTACATCCCAATGTTGTAGTTGTTATTGCCCAAACATAATACACCTCGTCGTGGATTTTTTTGGGGTTTATTTTCCTCTCTCTTATTCTCTTTGGCCTTGCATCTTTTCTGTATTTCCTCTCCTGTTGCCTATTTCTATTCATCCTGACATCTTTTCTGTTTTTTCTTGCGTCTACCCTCTTCTTTGTTAAATGTTCTCTCTCTGTTTTTCTTGAGTCTTCTCTGTTCTCCGCCTTGTGATCTTGTATTTCTTCTGTATCATCGGTTCCATGGCTTCCATCTGTTTCGTCGGTTCATTCTTGTGCCGTTTCGTCTTTTTCTTTAGCTTGTTGTGGTTTCAACATCCTTTCTAACTTGTAGTCTATCTCGTCAAAACATTGGTATACGTCTGGGGTAACATCCGGTGTGGCTGTAGTTGATGCAGGCTGGTTCCAGGGTTGAGGTGGAGGTGGTGGAAATAATTCTTCCATTATATCATCTAACCAGGGTTGGTCATCTACCAAATTAATGATATTGCCGTAGAGTTGTACTTGATTTTCATCATTTGTGAACAAGTCTGATGTATCAATCTTGATTTCAGTCAGGGGTGGTGACTCCATGACTGGGTACTCAGATTAATTGTGAATAATTAAAAAAATACTGCGCTATTTATAGTCTAATACGCGGACCGTAGCGAGAGCACTCTAGCTGTGTGATATATATTTTACGACGCTGACAATCTGTGTTTCTTTTCCAATTTTAAACGGCTGTCATTTTACAATAACTGTCAGCGCACATATAATTTTATTGCAAGTTGAACTCAGGCAATTCAGTGTATAGTATTTAAAAAAATTTAACAGTCTAACGCTAGACTATGCCGTTATTTTATTAATTTTTAGTGATTTTAAACCCATAAGGTTAGTGTACGGTAGTATGAAAAACCAGGTACATTGTAAATAAATTGATTTTCCTGACTAAAAATACGTGTAGACTATGGGTTACAGTCTTATAATAGTTCCCTGAAAATTGTAACGGGATTATCGAAAAATAATAGGAAATTTTTAATGCTTGGGCAATGGTAACACAGCACTATACAGTGGGCCAGCATATCTTGCACTGACTGACACCGGTGTGGGAGGTGGGTACAAGATGGCGGCATGTGGATAGCCGCCATTTTGTACACACCTCCCAATCACTATACAGTGGGCCAGCATATCTTGCACTGACTGACACCGGTGTGGAAGATGGGTACAAGATGGCGGCATGTGGATGGCCGCCATTTTGTACCCACCTCCCTCCACATCCGACTAGACTATAAATAACGTGTATATTGACATTTATTCACCAATACAAATCATGAGTTCAAGAAGACGACCCCTGTTCACCCACCACCCCGCTAGAGATCCGAGAAATGCTGCTGCTACAGAACAACACAGAGAGATGGTTAGCAGTGAAGAAGATGGAGGATTGACGATAATCACAAGTTTTCAGAGGGTTCTTGAAGACGAATCCACGTTAAGACACAGTACAGAAGAACTTGCGGAACAACTCCGGCAAGATGTAAGAGCAGAAGAGAATAGACGGATGCGAAGGCTAAGTGAACAACAGGACCAAGAAATAAACAGAATGGAAGTCATAGAAGAAGACGACAATGATATAACTGATGGGGAACAAGACGGGGAGCTTCCATGGTTAAATAGTAGACCTCCAACAACAACAACAATGACGTCGCCTGCCGAAACTCCCAGTATAACGACTTCGGCTGAAGACCATGCATGGTTAAATAGACTTGCAACAACAACAACGTCGCCTGCCGAAACTCCAACGATTTCGGCTGCAGAAACACCACAACCATGCCGCCACGAAGCCGAGGTAACCCGCCTCAACGAACGGATTAACACCATGCAGGAAAACATGGATGGAATGGAGGTGACAATGACTGGAATGGAGGCGGAAATTTCCAAACAGAACAAAGAACGACATATAGAAGAAAAAAAAACACGATGTAGTATCTGTACAGATGAGGAGAGCTTGTACGCAGTACTACCGTGTGGACATCTGTGTCTTTGTAAAGATTGTTGGGTGACACTGTCGTGTGAAGGTGCCATGTGTCGCTGCGTTGACGCAGGGGAGTCACATCTAAAAATAAAGTGCCCCATATGCAGGAAGCATGTGGGAGGGGTAAAGAGAATATACCGCGCATAAGTGTCGTGTAACACTTTCAAAGGCCCTTTTCAGGGCCAACCCATCTTTCCGGAAGAGAAAACTTCTATCAAAAAAGCACAAAATTAACACCAACTCCCATCATGCTACTCCCCAAAGAAAAACATTTTTAAATTTTTTTTTACCATTTTTTGAAATTATTGAAAAAAAGGGGAAAAAGGGGAGAGGTACAAGTGGGGGGGAGGGAGAGGGAAATGGAAGCCAAAAAAAATTTTTTTTTTTTAAATTTAATAAAAAAGAAAAAAAGATTCATGGAGCCAAAAAAAATCTTTTTCATTTTCTATGTTTTTTTAACAATTAAAAATTGAAATGAAAAAAAGGGTGAAAAGGGGAAATTGGAAGGGGGGGAGGGTTTTGTTGTTTTTTTTTGAGGTAGTGGGTCGAGTGAGGTATCAAATTGAAGCTTACGTTGAATGCTTCACATTGATACCTCATTCGACCCCATTGGACCACTAGGGGCTCCCCTAACTCCAAAAAGGCTATTTTGAAGATCGATATCAACCTTCATTTTTTTATTTTTTATTTTTTTTTTATTTTGGAGGTAGTGGGTCGAGTGAAGTATCAAATTGAAGCATTTCATGAATGCTTCACATTGATACCTCACTCGACCCCATTGGACCATTAGGAGCTCCCCTAACCCCAAAAAGGCTATTTTGAAGATTGATATCAATCTTCATTTTTTTATTTTTTTATTTTTTTTATTTTGGAGGTAGTGGGTCGAGTGAGGTATCAAATTGAAGCATTTCATGAATGCTTCACATTGATACCTCACTCGACCCCATTGGACCACTAGGGGCTGCCCTAACTCCAAAAAGGCTATTTTGAAGATCGATATCAATCTTCATTTTTTTTTTTTTTCATTTATTTTATTTTGGAGGTAGTGGGTCGAGTGAGGTATCAAATTGAAGCTTAGGTGAAGGGGTATCTAATGGGCTGGGTGTGAGGTTGACATATCGGCCTTCGGCGCATGCGCGGCGGCCGAAAGGTATGAAAATAGCCTTTTTGGAGCTAGGAGAGCCCCTAGTGGACCGATGGGATCGAGTAAGGTATCAATGTGAAGCTTATGTGAAGGGGCATCTAATGGACTGGGTGTGGGGTTGACATATCGGCCTTGTGCGCAATTTAAAAAAAGAATGAACACTAACAAGCAATAGAATGAACACTAACAAGCATTTTTTTTAATTTTCTACTATTTTTATTAACACAGAATGAACGTATTCACAAGGGTATTGAATTTAATACAATTATATCTGAGTATTGAATTTTTTAATACAATTAACAGTCAAAAAACTCTGAAATTTTTTAATACAATTATACGCTCTCCAGATCAATAAATGTGTATGGTAAATGTTTTTTCAACACTTGTTCTCAATAGTTCGTCAACAAGACTTGTTTGAATTCATCATCATCTTTCTGTCCCTGGTGCACGTAAATGTACGTAACAATCTCTTCACGTGGAATTTTGGGAGGGCAGGCCGCTACCACTGCCAGGGCAATTTGCGTCTCGGTCACAGCCTGTAGTGCTTCAGTGATGCTCGCGTATGAGGCTACAAGAGTGTCCATGCGAGGTATGATTAGATGCAGGACTGTGTCGATGTACTTCTGATAAATATAGTTAGACACCTGGTAGGCCAGAGTTTGACGAATTGTACTGGCAAGACTCTGCAACTTCCGCCAGGCCGTTAATTTCAAAGTGACACCCTGAGGACAAGCAACAAGCTCTTGCGTATCTAACCGCTTTCGCCATTTTCGAATATGCACCAGGAGCTGGTCGTTGAAATAAGCACAGCTCACAAAGATGTCGTCACCCACATGAAATTTCGCTTCGTCATTTCCCTGGTCGCAAATAACTGCATCAATGGCGTAATCAAGGGTCTCCAGTTTTTGCCAGGTGTCCAAGTTCATGGCAATATGCTTACCAGGTCTGTCGTTAAAGCCCGCTGCATTAAAATGCACTTCTTCGTCTTTCACACTCACAGTTAAATAGGGTGAGAGCTCCCAAATGTCGGTGTGGGCTGCCTGGTAAGCCTCTTGGATCAGGTTGTTGATCTCCTGGACAGACATAGGAAGTTCTACCTCTTGTTTCACAGGCACTTGCTGAGGTACTACTGGCTCCTCAATCACTGACTCAGGTATTTCTAACGGTGTTAGTCGGGGCCGTTTGGGTCGTCCAGCACGTTTAGCAGGTGTACTCTCTGGGCTAGTGTGCGTACGTTTGCTAGCTGTACGCTCTTCGGTGGTATCCACCACTAAGATATCATCATCTACAAGGGGAATTTCAAGTAGATCCGCTAGTTCACCATTTCGCGTGATCTTCAATCCCTCCACGAAGGCTGAAAATGCATAGGGGCCACAGCGCAGTAGACGGTCGATGAGAGCTCTGTTTTGTCGTGAAGCAGTGTTCTCCGCCATGATATCTTCGACACCCTGTTTCAGGAATATGTTTTCCTGCATAAGGAAATCACATAGATCAGGCACATGCTCCATCTCATCAACGAGGCGAACACGGTTCTTTTGAAGCGTGACTAGGTCGGCTGAATTCATCATGACTATGGGCTCAGGCTGGAGAGTAACTGCTACCGTGTAAAAGTCTGGTGAATTTGCACTGGTAAAAGTGAAAAAAGTAAATGATTCTCCACAGCTCATACAAAACAGGCAAGCTGGCTGGATGACTGACTAGAGGTGAAGCAAGCAGGCAGGCAGGCAGGCAGGCAGGTCAGGTCAGGTAAGTCACAGTGCTACGCAAAAGTAGTGCAATGAATACACCCCTACCCTAAAAATCGACTCCTTTTATACGTTTTTCACCAATCCGCCATCTTGTACCCACCTCCCACCACACAACCCTCACGCATGCGCACATCGACAGAGGGTGGTGGGAGGTGGGTACAAAATGGTGGATACCCACCTCCCACCACCCTAAAAACCAGGCCGCCATGTTGTACCCACCTCCAACCACATGGGAGGTGGGTACAAAATGGTGGATACCCACCTCCCACCACCCTAAAAACCAGGCCGCCATGTTGTACCCACCTCCCACCACACATCCATCACAGGCCGCCATGTTGTACCCACCTCCCACCACACATCCATCACGCATGCGCACATCCACACTTATCACGTCAATTGATGAAGGGTGGTGGGAGGTGGGTACAAAATGGCGATACCCACCTCCCACCACCATCCAAATGGTGGTGGGAGGTGGGTACAAAATGGCGATACCCACCTCCCACCACCAGCCAAATGGTGGTGGGAGGTGGGTACAAAATGGCGGATACCCACCTCCCACCACCCTAAAACCAAGCCGCCATCTTGTACCCACCTCCCACCACACATCCACACAGGCCGCCATCTTGTACCCACCTCCCACCACACATCACTCACGCATGCGCACATCCACACTTCTGACGTCAACCCAAGTTCTGCGCATGCGCAGTGAGGGGCCAGTGACTTTAAAGACTCTTTGTATACTACTAACCTATGAATGAGCAGCAGAGTGAGATGGTCATTTAGTTCAGTGATCGGCAAAACATTCAATTCAACGAAAAGTGGGTCAGTGTGCGCGAGTCTGTCGGTTGAAGCTATTATGCGAATGATTCTTTTTTGGAGTATTTTCAGTGGCTGAAGATGAGTTGGGTACGTATTTCCCCAGACAATGTTGCAGTAGGATAAGTACGGATAGATCAGTGAGTAATACAAAATGTACAAAGATTTTTTATTTAGGCAGGACTTGATATGATTGATTACACCAATATTTCTCAAAAGTTTCTTACGTATTTCATCGATGTGTGTTACCCAATTTAGCCTATCATTGAAATGAACACCTAAAAATTTGAAGTTGAAGACGTGTTCAATTTCATTTCCACATATTGATATTTTGGGTACGTCAGCATAATTGCATCTTTTTGAAGGTTTGAAGAACATAAATTTCGTCTTTTTAATATTCAGGGATAGTTTATTACAGGAGAACCAGTTGTTTAGCTTGTCCAACTCAGTTGTCATGGTGTCGGCTAGCAGTTTTGGATCACTATCGGACAAAGTAACACTTGTGTCGTCAGCAAAGAGGATAATATTAAGTAGTCGTGAAACACTGTTAATGTCATTTATATACAGTAGGAAAAGTATAGGACCAAGAATTGAGCCTTGAGGTACTCCACAAGTAAAGTGACGTCTGAATGATGATAATGTGTTATTGTATGAAACGCACTGGGATCGTGATGTTAAATAACTTCGGAACCAGTCGTTGCAAATACCTCGCAAACCGTAGTAATCCAATTTAGTCAATAAAATATCGTGGTTCACAGTATCAAACGCTTTTGAAAGGTCGAGAAAAGTGGTAATGCTAATAATACTTTTTAGATTCCCTTGCAGATACCAAGTATTCGTACAATGATAGGACAGCTAGGGAAGTCGAATGATTAGCTCTAAAACCAAACTGGTTGGAGCACAGAATATTATTGTCTTCCAGAAAATCTAACATTCTTATAACTACTAATTTACTGATATGGGTCGATAATTATTTACAAGACTCTTCTCCCCAAGATGTTCTACAGATGGCAACGCAGTCGAGTATTTCTTTCCGACACCAATTCATGCATTATTCCTAGAAAATAACTCAAATATATTCAAATAAACATTCACCAATTAAATGAAATAAAACCATGCTAACACTTTTCCTACTAAAATCACTTCGAGACTTGTAAGCTTTTTTGACATAGAGAATCTGTTTTGCTGGTTCTTCCTTAAAGACCCCACTCTTGTCCATAACATATATATTTACAAAACTTTCCCATGTACTCTCAACTATGCTGAACTCCAAATAAGGAAACTTCCGCTAACGTCATTCGTATTTCAATCAATTATTTCAATTAATCAATAAAATATATAGTCCGTGACCTTGACGTCAAAACTATTCCAGAAAGTCATGATTGCATTTTACTTTTATACCAGTTTCTGAAACAATTCTTTTCTAACTTAAGATCAGCGGCACTTTCATAGCTCAGCTCCGATTCTCGTTATTCATCGTATGTCGGTTGTTTTTAGTCAACTAATCGAGCCGACCTGCAGCCTGTGAAACCTTTAGTGATTGTTTACTATCTACTTTAACGGCTCAACAGAATACCAACCTTCAAAGTCACAAAGTAAACAACATAATTTGCTATATTCAGGCACCAGTATATATGAAGAAATCGTAATATACACAGCCAGAAAAACAAGGGTGATGGCCCATTACCTTTTCATGGTGATGACGCCTGTTCATCACCCTTTAAAGGTGATGAAAAAGGGCGAATGCCAATGTCATCATCCTTTTAAGGCGATGGCCCAGGTCGTCACCCTTTTAGGGTGATAGTCATTACCCTTTTAGGGCGATGACATGAACATTCGCACTCATTACTGATCACCCTTTTAGGGTCATAGCCGTCACCCTTTTAAGGTGATAGCCATCACCCTTTTAAGGTGATGGTGAGTAGTATAGTCACGGCATATAGACTCAGGTTTTGCCGGGGGAGGTAACTCTTGCATCCGGCAGGTGGAGCCACCAGCTCAAGAGACCAAAAACTACCTCCGAACACAGAAGAGCTTCAATTTTTGCAGATCACAGCGCAGGTCAAGACCCGCTCCTCCAGGGCTATCCAGTCATGGGTGTTTTCACAGAAAAAAAAAATTAATAACAAAAAAAAATAAATGAATAAAAAGCGGAACACGGACTTTACTCCTACAATTATATGTATAATACAATATACGGGAAAATGCCTGTATGGTGTATGGGGGGTAGTCATTTTTTTAATGTTACTATGGGTGAGTGATTGAGTGAGTGAGTGAGTGAGTGAGTGAGAAGGTGGAGGAGGAGGAATACGCACTAACGACGGTGACTGAGTGAGTGTGACCCGCCTGGACTAATGTATCGTCCGTTTTCATCATTCTGCGCATGCGCAGTCTTGCCGTAGTATAGAAAGCAGGCATTTTGTGGATTCGTGGAGGTTTGTTGAATGATTGAGGGACCATCCCTGGTCAAATGGACCGTGTGGGGTATCACTGTGAAGCTCTCGTGGGTCAGACTGGCTTGTTTTCATTGGAGGTCGAATCTGCGCATGCAGTGGTGTTTTCCCATCGTTCCTCCGTCTTCCATCCGGGTACTGTGATTTTACATCCGGGTCGTCATCTTACATCCGGGTTTTTCCATGCTTACTGTCATGTGACCGGAACCGGATGTTGTCACAAGACAGGTGGCACCCTCGTTACCATGTCTGTGCTGTATTATACCATATGTCCTGTATTGTACCATATATGTCCTGTAGTATACAATATATGTTCTGTATTATACCATATTTGTCCTCTATTATACTATATCTGTCATACGTTATACCATATCTGTGCTGTATTATACCATATCTGTCCTGCATTATACTAAATCTGTGCTGTATTATACCATATCTGTCCTGTATTGTACCATATATGTTCTATATTATACAATATTTGTCTTAAATTATATCATATCCGTTCCGCATATACCATATCTGTGCTGAATTATACCATATCTGTCCTGTGTTATACAATATCTGTCCTGTATTATACCAAATCTGTCCTGTATTGTACCATATTTGTCCTCTATTACACCATATATGTTTTGTATTATACCAAATCTGTGCTGTATTGTACAGTATCTGTCCTGTATTATACCAAATCTGTGTTGTATTATACCATATCTGTCCTGTATTGTACCATATGTGTCCTGTATTATACAATATATGTTCTGTATTATACAATATTTGCCCTCTAGTATACCATATCTGTCCTGTATTATACCACATCTATGTTGTATTATACCATATCTGTCCTGTATTATACCATATCTGTCCTGCATTATACCATATCTGTCCTGTATTATACCATATCTGTCCTGTATTATACCATATCTGTCCTGTATTAGACACTATCTTCCCTGTATTTAATGTGCATGTACTCTGCGCATGTCCATGTATTCTCTGCATATCCATACATGTACACAACTATGTCCCTGTATATGTATCATTTGCCTGTACATGTAATTTGTTCCTGTACATGTCGCTATATAGCTGTATAAACATTAATTCTCTCTCTCTCTCTCTCTCTCTCAATGAACATGTACTCTGTACAATGTCGCATGATGTAGACCGGTGAGAGAACAACAACAACAAGGATGACAGGTCAATCATTTTATTATCACCTCCAGTAATCATATCCAAGCTGTGGGAGCCGCGTTGGGTATGTTTACAATACAAGTAGCCTCTTGTCCAATCAGAGGCCGCCATTTGGCGGTGCATCTGTCATATTCGTTCTTGCCCGTTAGATGTATTCTCGGCTGCTCTTGTCCAATCAGACGTCGCCATTTCAGAAAGTTCCACCTTCGGCCATGTTCGCTCTGAACCGTTTGTTCCAATCGTCATCGGGCAGGCCAGGATACCGTTGAGGCAACATATCCTCAGATAGTTGTTTGCGCATTCTGAGTATCTATCAGTGCATGGGAAAATACATTCATCCGATGGGAAGATTTCGTAATTTGGTCACGAAAAACGTGACATTGGTGACCCTCTCCACTATCAACTTGGTGTCGGGGAGCTGTTCATAGGCCCATCCCAAGACATCCAATTGGTCCACTTGGTCCAGCACGGGCTCTAGCGACGCCCGGTTAATGATGGTAAACGGTTGGTCAAATACCCGGATATTACTGCTCGGGTAAAAGTATCGAACTTGGTCCGTCTTCTTATGCTGCACCACATAACCAAACGCCAGATTTAATTTGAATGACGTAGCTTGGTCATAAAAGATGGCTTCCACGTAGCTGCGTAGACGGCGAGGTCGGTCAGTCGGAAATTATAGATATCTTGAATAGGGCGATGACGGTGGAAACAGTGCCGTATCGTGGGCCAATGGCGCTGATAGATGTCACTGACTGGATGGTCTGCGTGTAACAGATCGCTAGGAACATTTATGGGTTCGTCCAGACTGGGAACAGTAATGCTAGGGACTGGCTGGGTATTAAGCGCTTGCGAACTGTGGGTATAGGCGGGCTCACCGTGATCGCATCACCAGTGGCATTCGTCTCCCCGGGATCATCTTCACTGGGTCTGACCCTCCTGGGTGCCTCTTTAGTGGTCGTTCATGCCGTGGTGACGGACCATGAATCAAACGCCGTCTTAACTGACTGGGTCGTTTGAAGAGTTGACCACATTCTTCGCATGGACGATTGGGTGGCCCATGAATTGAACGTTCATGGCGCTGTAAATGATCCGAGCGCTGAAACGACAGTGTACATATCGTACAGCTATACCGGGCGGTTCCGTAGTGCTTGGTAGCCTCATGGCGGCGCAAATGGTGCAGACGAGTGAATGATTTCGAGCACGTAGTACAAGTGAACATCTTGGTGGTTGACAGAGTGTCTGATAAAACGGCCAGGCCGCTTCCCTTTTATAGCAAGCTAGCTGTTGATCTATTTTTAGAACACTCTGTTCAACTACGCCCAAATCGAGGACCGAGATGTACTGGTGTATGACTGAGCCGTATAGCGCGCGCGTGTGTGTGTGTGTGTGTGTGTATGTGTGGGCAGTGGATTTTACATCCGGGACCTTGTCAACACCCGGGGTTTTCAATGGGTTTTTTCCGTCGTTCCTCCGTCTTCCATCCGGGTACTGTGGTTTTACATCCGGGTCCTCATCTTACATCCGGGTTTTTCCAGGTTTACTGTCAAGTGACCGGAACCGGAAGTTGTCACAAGGCAGGTGGCGCCCTACATATGGACTGATGAGGGACACATGTTCATTCCTATATTTACAGACACCACCACCAACACCACCACACGCCAGTTCTACCACCACCACACACTATCACCACCACCATCACCACCACACTACCGCCACGCACCACCACACATCACCACACCACCACACACCAGTTCTACCACCACCATCACCACACACCACCACCGGGCGTTGACGCCCGTCAACGCTACCACCCCGGGGAGACGAACGCCACTGGTGATGCGATGACGGAGGGCCCGCTTATACCCACAGTTCAGAAGAGCCTGGGTATCCAGCCGGACCCCAGCGTTACGGTTTCGAGTCATACGGCTGAAGACATCGAACATTTTCTGGACGAGCCCATAAAGGTTCCTAGCGATCTGTTACACGAAGATCATCCAGTGAGTGGTATCAATCGGCGCCATTGGCCAATGATACGGCACTGTTTCAATCTTCATCGCCCTATTCAAGATATCTACAATTTCCGACTGACCGACCTCGCCCGTCTACGTAGCTACGTGGAAGCCATCTTCAACGATCAAACTACGGCCTTCAAATTGAATGTCACTTTCGGGTACATCTTACGCCACAAAGAGACAGACCAAGTCCGATACTTTTACCCGAGCAGTAACATCCGGGTATTTGACCATCCTTGCACTATTACCAATCGGGCGTCACTGGAGACGATGCTGGAGGAGCTGGACACCGTGGATCCGTTGGAATGGGCCCAACAACAACGCCCCAACACCAAGTGAACAGTGGGGAGGATCACCAATGTTACGTTCTTCGTGGTTAAACTGTTCAACCCCCTCGGAGGAATTCGTCACTCGTGCACTGATGAATACCATAACATGCCGTACATACCCTATATGTCTACATGCTGATCGGTGACTTGAGCTCAGAAAACACTTGTACCTAATGTGACGGTGCGTTAATTAATGACACATGGTATATTTCAATTTGTTTTGCTGTGAACATACTAAACATACCCAGGGCGGCTCCTCCAGCCTGGGTATGATGTAACATTGGGGATAATAAACTGTATGAACATTGCTGAACTTGTTGTGACAACACATATAAGAGAAGTGGGAAGAGGTGCCGACATACTGCCCACATGACTTCACAGTATAGTCTTCCGGTTAACCTATCGTAAAGCACATACCAAGAATCTAACGATTCGTGATATGTGTTGTATCTCAGGTACGCTTTTATTGTACCTGTTCATGTGGCAACTTGGATGATATGGCCACACGGCCCCTAGCACCGCCATTTAACACAGAAGACTAGTCTGTCACCACAACCGCTATCCGATTGTATAATACAGAACATATATTGTATAATACAGGACATATATGATATAATACAGCACAGATTTTGTATAATACAGGACAGATACTGTATAATACAACATAGATTTGGTATAATACAGAACATATTTTGTATAATACAGGAAAAGTATGGTACAATACAGGACAGATTTGGTATAATACAGGATATATTGTATAATACAGGACAGATGTTGTATAATACAGCACAGATATGGTATAATTCAGGACAGATATGGTATAATACTGCACAGATATGGCATAATAGAGTGCAAATATTGTATAATACAGAACAAATATTGTATAATACAGCACAGATTTGGTATAATACAGAACATATATGGTATAATAGAGGACAAATATGGTATAATACAGGACAGATTTGGTATAATACACGACATATATTGTATAACACAGGACAGATATGGTATAATTCAGCACAGATATGGTATAATTCAGCACAGATATGGTATAATACAGCACAGATTGGGTATAATGCAGGACAGATATGGTATAATACTGCAAAGATATGATATAATGCATGACAGATATGGTATAATAGAGAATAATATTGTATAAAACAGGACAGATATGGTATAATCAGGACATATATGGTACAATATAGGACAGATATGGTATAATACAGCACGGATATTGTATAATACAGCACGGATATGGTATAATACAGGACAGATATTGTATAATACAGCACAGATATGGTATAATACAGGACAGATATGGTACAGTAGAGGGCAAATATGGTATAATACAGCACAGATATGGGTGCACTCCAGGGATTCTTCCATTCGGCATGGGATGGTCCGTTTTTCGGCCACCAATTATCGTAAAATTTTCACCCCAAATCCCCTATATGTATAAATTTTCTGAAAGAGCATGATTGAACTATCATTTTAAGACCTGGCACTGCTATGTTATAGAAAAATGAATCTCGAACATTCCCTTCCAGGCTTCCAGGTCAAATTCGGCTCAATTTCCAGAAAAATTTGTAAGAGCGATTTTAATTATACTTCTTACTCACCTTCCCTGGTCCGGCCTCAACTTGAAAAGGCAAAAAATGTGGGGGTCAACCTGCCAGTTTTTTGTCAGATTTTCTTCCCGTAAATGAGTCAAGATATGTATACAAGACAGAACAAAATTTACTCCATGATCCTCATCAGCGTGTAGGCGAAGCCAGTCATCGATTTGTACATGCTCGCTTGTAGCGTTGATAATGCTGAATACGATGGTATTATAGATGATGTAGCAGAACACGGGCAGTCTATCGTATTATGAAATTAGACAGGGGCCATTACTACGAAACTGTGGAGGGCCGCCTATGGTATAATGCGGGACAGATATGGTACAATTTAGGGCAAATATTGTATAGTACAGGGCATATATGGTACAATACAGGACAGATATGGTATAATACAGCACAGATGTGGTATAATACAGGACAGATTTGGTATAATACAGCACAGATATGGTATAATACAGCACATATATGGTATAATACAGGACAAATATTGTATAATACAATAGGTGAATATACAAAAAAACTCATGTGTCAGGAGTAGGATTCGAACCCACGCCCTGCATTGCGCAGACCAGCACTTAGGACTGGCGCCTTAGACCACTCGGCCATCCTGACTTTACATTCATAGTTTTATAGTTTTAACTATTGGATCAGAAGTATCAAGTAACGTCCGTGTTCCGCTTTTTATAGTTTCGGGACAAATCCTAATTTTACATACACCCACCCATGACTGGATGGCCCTGGAGGAACGCTTCACTTTGACACCTCACTCGACCCAATAGGTCCACTAGGGGCCCCTGTCGCCCCTGAAGATTGCCGATGATTCTCACGAAAACCCACGTATTTGGGACTACTTTCTGTCCGCGGAAGCTTTTTCCCACGACCGCATCACCGCCAGACCGCATTACCGCGGTGGAATCCCCTAACATGTCTAAACATGATCCTCCGATGATGGACGGGATGAGACGATACAGGTCAGTACATGCTCAAGTGCACTCATTGACCTTTGACCTCCCCCACCTCCACGTGACCTCCACAGAGGTCAAAGGTCAATGCTAATGCACTTACTATACTACTCCTACTCAATGACGTCATATCGTGCATTTATTACTCAGTCACCGTCCATCTGAAATAGCAAAACATGTTTATGAGCTCTAAACTGTCTTACGATCCAGTTCTGTTCTCAGTGGAGATTATAAATATTCATTTGGAACGCCAAATCCACACATAACCAGGAAAAGAAAATAAAAGTTCATCCATCATCTGTGAAAATCTATGTGAAATTTCAATCCGTTTCATAGAAATTTGGATTGGAATTTCAGCTGATAACACTTCTTCTTCTTTTTTGTAATTCCAAGTATTTTTATCTAGAAATTATTAAATTCCATGTGGAATGTCAAGCACATTTATAGTAACCGTATTAATAATACGGGATTGCGTTGAAATTCCAGCAATATCAAGGGGGTTTTCCCCAATTCCTCTGTTGGTATTCCAAGAAATAATGAATTCCAAAAGAGTTTGAGTACCGGTAAAACATAATAATAATAATTAGGGGGTGCCTTTATTTTCTGGAAAAGTCCTAAATATACAGATTCAGATTCAGATTCGTTTATTGGCGCAAACACAAATCACATTGGTTAAGGCCAGTAACAGTGCACATGAACAAGTGTATGATTTTACATGGCTCAAATACATAAACCATAGTTAATGAAATATGTTTTTCTTCAGATCGAATGGGGTCTTTTAATTTACTAAGTTATACTGTTGCCAAATGACAGCCCATATTTATTTGGTCATTACGTTCTTTACAATTCACACTGTGTGATTGATGCTGTCATTTCAACTTCGAATATTGTCAATAAAATTAAAATAATCAACTGTGTAATGTATTTTGTTCACAAACTCATGGAGACTTGAACATTCTAACAAAAATAATTTATTCATGAAATACTTTTTTCTCATTACAAAAAGCAACCAAAAAAATCTTCCAGTAATATCACATCGACACGAGCACAGCAGCTTTCCCGTTTCGTATCATCTCTAGGTGTCTCGAGAATGGAATATCTCAAACGTTCTGAACTAGACAGGTTCCCTATTTACAGCTATACGTGAAGGTTGGGAACCAGTCCGAAAGAGTTATTCCCCCCTGATTGTGAAAACGTGAACCAAAGTTTCAACCTGTTATGTTTCTCATTTTCGGCACTGTATTACTATAATAAATCATCGAAATATTAATATTAAATGAAACCATATCCATCTATTTTGGAAATTTATCCGAAGTTAGAAACACGAGTAAAAGTGAGCGTATATACTCTTTGTATCCGAGACTATCTTGCGTTGCCATGTGACAGGTTGCCGCCAAACAACATGGACGATGCTGGAGGAATCAGAGCAGTTGTGGATCGATATTGACTTTTTTTAATACGAGGACGAACCTCCTGTTTTGATTTATTCGCGTCGTCCAGACCAGGGGTGGTAGCTTGTGTTCGTGCTGGAAATGTCTGTGAAGAAATTTGATGGTGCTCCTTTCGGCACGCAAACCGCAAGGTAAAGCACTTGAAGATGACGCTTGTTGTTGTTGTTGATTTTATATTGCTGATTGCCGAATCAAATCGAGATTGTCAGAAGGTTGGATATAATTGATAATGTTGTCATATGTTGTGATGTTGATCTGGTTTCAAAAAATCTACGGTCGTAAGGCCGTACACACTTGTTTCCCATCATCTGCCCGCTTCAGAAGTTCAGTCAATATTCCCTCTCCCCAGGGCCCATATTTTCAGATATTCAAAATATATATATTATATTTAATTTTGTTTCCTAAAAAAAAAAAAAAAATGACTTCCAAAATTACACTGTAACTCATATTCACCATGTTGAATAATTTACACCGATTTCGCCATAAAAATCTGTGATGTACTTGAATGAAAATCCAAAGATTTCGATTGGTCAATGGCGGCCATATTTTTTCATGGTTTTTTTTGTGGCTACACTCGATATCTAAAGGGAAATGTAACCATAGCTTTATTTGTGCAACAACGACGAAATACCGGCATGCGAAGGATTTATATTCGTGAATAGTTCCCATCCATACAGTTATTTCTTCCAATAAAAATTTGATGTTATAGGATGTAATACTATCATAATCATATACTAATTCTGCGACAATCCTGTGGGTTCCGATAAATCCCACATCGATCGGTAAATGTGAGGTGAGTACAAGGCCTGGACAAATACCGATCTTTTTCTCATTCTTGGAGTTCATTCTGCATGAAAATTGGCTACATTTACAGCCTATTCGTGTTTGCCGAGCCATTTCAGATTTTCAGTTTGTTATTATCATCAAAAAGGCTTTATCTGAAATGTGGCTACACTCTCGATAGAGAAATGTAGCAACATTTTGCAGCCACAAAAAACCTGGCATTTGTAGTTAGGCAGGGTATGAAATAGACAAACAAATTCTAGTTGCCCATCGGCAAGCATGGGCAACCAACATATCCAAATGCATTGCAATTTGGACAGAATTTGGTTGCCCAAAGGAAATTTAGGTTGAACCGGGCAAAGGGCTATTTCGCACCCTGCTAGGCCATGTATACATACCATGTATGGTATCACGTCGATCGCTTCAGCAGTTTTAGAGTTGAATATCTTGGAAGGTATATTGGAGAAGTAGATCAAACCAATATGACCGCCAAAGATCAATTAGTAAAATAGATTTTTTTTTATTGAAACGGTATAATGCATTACGATGTTTTTTGGTGGTAATTTTTTAATATAACATTTTAGCAAGCAAAATTGAAATTACATAAAACACATCTTTTGAATATCTGAAATATGGGGTAGGGAGGGGTAGGGAGGAATATGTCAGGGGCGAGGGAGGGATATGTCCAGGAGGGAATATGTGCAGGGGTGGTGGAGGGAAACCAGGACTTGCTTTCTAACAGAATCCGTGAACCTGATTCCTGTCAGTACTCCCGTAAAATAATTCAATTCCCATAAAATTTTACCAATCAGTATAGAAATTATAGTGTTGGATTCCTGGTTAGATTGTGTTAGATTGTGTGAATCTGTTTGGATTCTCATAACTTTCGATGAAAAACCAGGCCTGGAAACTGTGAACTAATTTTGACCAAACAGAATAGGGATGGACTAGATATGACCAACAGTTTGCATATTGTCGAAATCATCCTGCCAGTACATCACGATGCAGCTCATGTTACAATCTAGTTTATGGCTCTTGCATCTGCAAAAATGGTGATTGAAATCATGCAAAAATGCACTGGAACATTGCATAATTCCCAGAGCTGAAGCCTACTGACATTTAATTTTCTTACATGTATATTGATGCCACAGGATTTAGCTAAATACTCTTATACCAAAAAATCTGCCAGCCCATGGACATGAGTGCAGTTCTGATTCCTACCATTGATTTCTAGATAGAATACATATTTTTCATTTTAAATTTTTGTATTGTAAACAGGAAAGTCTGAGATGGTTCGATCATGAGGCTTTCACATTATACGCCTTTTAATGTAAAATTTTAATGTATCAGACATATTGAATTGACAGAAATAGATAAAAAGAGACTTAATACGATTTTTTGATCTCCCTTCACCAATCGTATACCTTTTTTGTTTGCAATTCGTGAAATCCTGAAATTAGATGGTCTCAAGCACAAGTAATCAGTGGTGGCTGATTTCAGTTTTGGAAGATCAAGCACTCGTCTGTTCTTTTCCTTCGTTGCCCTTTATGGAAATAAGCGATGGATAGAAAAAATAAATACCCAGATAAATTGACAAAAGATATTCCATCCATATGATGATATGCACAAAATAGAAGGCCATATTGACTTTTAAAAGTAGAAATCTGCAGTCAACTGCAATCAGGTCGGCTTTTTTGGTCATAAGAATTTTCAGGTCTACATTTATATTTTAAGAATCAATACATGGTGAGAGGTATGACAAGAAATTTGGCAGAGTTGTCAGCTTACAGTTTCGACCTAGTCCAGTTTGGTATATTTTGTCAGTGAGTGTGTACCCATAATACACAACCTGAGCCAACTGCGTCATCAAGCCAGTCCTGATGTGATTTGGGTCTGAGGTATTATAAATATACAAACTTAAAATCCAAATATAATGGGTTAACCCAAAGTTTTACATAATTTTCAGGTTTGATGTGTCTGGAGTCCATCCCAATAGCAAGACACCTGGGACATTCACAGAAATTCCATACGACAGACGATCAACAGATGATGTGGTAAGAAAGCACAGTTTAGACTCGAATGTTCTGCTTTGTAATAGTAACAATCTGCCTTGTTGTAAATTCATCTGTCAATTGCTGTTCCTCTATTTTCAGAGATATGCTTTGAATATAGGTAAACTACATGGATGTTATTGGGTATCCATCTGGGTATCCAAGCTCACAATTAATAATTTGAAATAATGAAGAATTTATACCCATATGAACTTTTGAATTCTCTTTGGTTAGTGTGTTAACTTGTCTGCTTGTGAGCATTATTAGGATTTATGTAATATTATGTAAATAATGATTTCCGTCCGCTGTTGTCCGGTCTATATCTGTGACAGTTTTCGGTTTATACTTGGTGTAAGAACGCACAAGAGTCAGGGGGGGCAAAATGTGGACTGGATAACATGTAAAGAGACTGGGCGGCCTGAAATAGCGCAATAAATTGTGCAAACGGCATTTCCAATAACTTCAAAATTGAACTGGGTGACATGATAGATCACCTTTGTCAATGTAATATTTTGTATTTGCACATATCAATGTTCAAGACGACATTTTCTATTGTAACGCCAACGACGGCATTATATAAAGCGTAATGCCCTTTGTTTTACGTCATAACACTGTCATCATATCCGATTGTCGCATGACGTCACAATACAACGTTGCTACAAGAGCGATACATTGTATAATAGGATTTAGTCCTACCCGACTCAAACGCCCACTGCCGGACGGGAGCAAATACTCTTACCATTACAGTTTGGAGACTTCCGTATTGTCAAGGTCACTGTGAACCCAATATCAGGAAATCATTAAAACTTACAAGTGTTTTTGTCTGGATATATTCGAGGAAGATGATATGTCAACTAAACGTCAACTTAATACATCATTCAACCACCATTGATCAGCATGTCAGTGCTTAAGTAAAGTGTTGTTCTACTCCGGAAGCATTCTGATACATTTTTATCATTTATGTCTTAATCTTTTGTTCTGTAGAGTCGTCGCCTTGGTCCTGGTCTGTACAATGTCCGACAGGGAGGTTTCTGTGATGGTGCGATACAGGAGCGTTCAGCGGGTCCGGGTTGGGCCAGAGCATATGAGGTGGAGCGTATGGCAGCTCTGCCCCACCTCCTCCACAAAGAACAGTGGGAACTCAAACGCATGCTGGTCAGTACTCATCATCCAGACAGTGTGGTTCACATACACCAGCACTTATATCATGGGATAGGAATACAATTATATAAACAGGGTGTTAGATCTCTCTAATGTGGGCATGTGCTCTATTCAGCATGGCGAAAAAAAATTCAGGTGGAGGGTTGAACCAAAACTAGAGAAAATCCTGAAAATTGCCGAAATCAGGCAAACTATGTAGACTCAAATATGACATTTACTTCATGAGAAATCTGTCTGAACTTACCTCAACATTAACTTACAATGCTAAAAGACAAATAAATTGGTTTACAATTTTTTATTGCTCTCTATTTTGGTCGCATCTCAAATTTCTGGCACACGGGTAAATGTTGTGGGTACAGTGTAATCTAAAGCCCTGATAAAATGTGATTTTAAAATGTCCACAATTGCTGCCTTTGTTAACCCCTCTTTCAAAGCAATCACAGGAAGTGAAATTTTCCACCATAAAATATGGGGGGTGATCAAATTTATTAGAACAGGATGTTAACATAATGGTCATTTCAAAATCATGCATATATACGGTAATTCTTCTAATAAATCGATTACCCTATTTGAAGTCGATCACCCAAGATTTTCAGAGAAAAATATGATCGGAAATTGTAATAATTCGATCACCCCCAATTTTCAGTGGATCACGTTTGAAAAAAAATGATCACACTCAATGCTAAATGTGCCCTTGTTCACGTGTGCCGTTGGTAGTGAAAACAAACAGTGATGGATGTAGCAAGACCATATATAGCATCTGTAGATCTATCACGGACTAATCATGCTAACTTGAAACTGTTTATTTGAAGTCTGGAACTTCTAATCTGGACTAGGAAAGGATTTCCAGGACCGTCGAACGTGACTGCAATTTTTTATAAAAGGGAGACTACTCTGTGTTTGTTGTCTAGTCAGAGTTGTCCGAGGGATAACGGGATAATTCAGCTCAATATGGTTGAGTATTCACTCCAGTTCCCTCCAAATAGCTGAGTTGTATTTGATTAAACCCTGGCCACATGAATAGAATTTCAGACAACTCAATTATATTATTATATATAGACACGATTTTCAAAACTGACAGTGTTGGAAACTGGACCAAGACCCTTGCTGATTTATTCTCTGCTAGCAAGGGTCCATCGCGGAACACGACTTGTGGGAATGGCCACTTTTCAATCTTTTGGAATAAATTGATCACCTCTCTATTTTACCATCTCAAATATCACTTCTGATGATCGATTTGTTAGGAGAATTAACGTAATCCATTATTTCTTCACCATCTCAACGATTTTTGACGGTGATAAAATATATTAGAAAAGCTGATTGAAATTTGTCCACAAAATTAGGGGTGATTAAATTTTGATAGGGGGATTGAATTATAGCATGATTACCATATTTTTTGATGGCCATGATTCAATGACCAATCTAACATGAGATGTTGACAATTAAGACCATGATTCACTGACAATTATGATCACGATGTAGGTTAATGAAAATTAAAATATTTATTTTACACAGAAAAGGAAATTAGGTCCTGGTTCATATGAAATTCAAGATTTCCATGCCTCTAACCGGAAGCCTGGAAGCTCTCGTGGGATTTGTCAGACTCTAGCCCCAAGATTCAAGGATGCAGTCACAGTAAGTTATCCCACCCTGCTTAAGGTTTTGTATGTTGAACAGAGTTGATAGTACTGTGGATCTCTGAATGTAATCTAATTACCAACATGAACATCAGCCGTAGATTTATTTTGATGTTTCGACACAGATTCTATAGAATGTTAGAATTTATATTTATCATATTTACACCGGTTATCAATAGTAAAACAAAACATTGCCCATGTTCTAGAGATAGGGGAGAGATGATGAGAAAGAATTAACCAGTCAATATACCCGTCACTGATCATGTCTGGGCAAGATGGTATAGTCTGAGGATTGACTTGGATTAATTTCACATGTAAAGTATACATGTGACCACAAGTACACACGTTGCTGTACTTCTTTGTTTACTTTATAATTCTGTTTTCTTGTGCAGAGTGAGACCCCTGGTCCAGGGACATATGGTAAAGGGGGAATCCCTCATGCGGCCATAGAGGAGAAGGCCCAAGTATCTGCAGGCACAACAGGCATGCTGGACTCGGGGTCCAAGTCGGACAGGAATCTACCTAATGTGGTCAGTTAGATAACATAAATGTGTAAATTGTCAAAAATGAGAGTGGTTTTGTGCATTGGAACAACAGCGTTCGGTATATGTGATATAAAATCTAATGCATTTTGCATATTAACATTTCTTGACGGATCCTTGTTTTGTAACACATTATTGTAAATAGTACATCCTATAAATTGTTTGTGTTCTGGGAAATATGTTGAATTGTGAAATGAAGAGAAAAACAATGAATACAGTATAGATTAATGAGTACAGTACATTTTAACAAGGAGTACAGAGGTATAGATTAACAATGAGCACAGTATAGATAACAATGAGTACGGCATAGATAACAATGAGTACACTATAGATTAACCACGAGTAGAGTATAGATTAACAAAGAGTATTGCCAATTTCGTTCAAACAATTATTCGCGGAATCATGTGTTTATCTTTGCCCATATTTGCAGGGCTCCCAGTTAGCCCCAGGTCGCTATGACTACGTCAGCTTCACAGAGGAGCTAGATAAGAAAGTGACCAGTAAACGAGGACCCTATGACCTTTTCTCCGGCGATCGTAACAAATCCATAACAACAGGTCATTTAGCAGCTCCGGTAAGTTCTCCAGCATTTAACAATTCTATAGCGAATTACATTTTTTGTTAAAAAATAATTTAAGCTCATTCTGCAGGCCTGAAACCTGATGACATTTTATCCTACTTCTATCCCATGATGCAATATTTCTCCATGACAAGTGGCAGGTGAGGATCATAAAAATGCTATTCAGGTACCCTGCTACCTCCCATCAATTTAATTGCCAATGTGCAGTTCCCGGACTGGCAAAGCCAGATGAACACTTTTGCTTAATTTGGTGTGTTAGGTTACATACATGACTTCATGCTGTGTGGTCATCTGTACTGTGCAATTAAATTAATGACATTTCATCATGTGAATGAAAGTGGGATAAAACGTCATAAGGGGGTGAAATGAATTATTGTAACACACTGCAAGAACACAGAT
The DNA here is from genome assembly GCA_036873755.1 of Hanleya hanleyi. NCBI lineage: Eukaryota > Metazoa > Mollusca > Polyplacophora > Lepidopleurida > Hanleyidae > Hanleya > Hanleya hanleyi. The sequence goes on along the minus strand of JAVTVY010042061.1, from coordinate 30,539 downwards.
CGAAAAGAGAAATTATAATCCAACAGATCTGGTGCTCTAAGATTGGCTTATTAAGGATTCTGATGAACATTTCCTTCATCTCTGAAGGAGGAGACCATGTGTATCATCTTGAAAATATTGGAAACTAGGTTACAAAAATTATCAAACATTCCATCGAAATGTTAATTCTGTAATAGAATTTTTATTATTTCAGTGTTCAAGAAACTTGTAAATAATTTTGTAAATAATAACAGAGATTGATCATTTGTATGTTACATATATATTATCATCAATTGTGCTTTATAGATGGGATTTATTTGAACATCTTTCTTTTGTTATGAGGGCCTCAAGGGAGAACAGTCTCTGACTGATTGTGTAACCCTCGTTAAATAAAGCATTTATTATTATTATTATATTCCCAAACTCTATGTCCACATGTATTGTTACTTTCATTCTTACCTTACAGATGCATCAAAATCTAGGTCCCGGTCAATATAACTTGAAGTCATTCGTGGATGAGTGGGGAACAATCCATAAGAAGAAGCATGGTAACTTTGGCAGTGTGGACAGATTCCTGCCCAAACCAAATGATAGAATATTCTGTCACACTCTATCCCAGTGCCCTAGAGATCCGGTAAGTTAACTTCACCTAGAAGGATAGGATTTCTTCCAGTGTCCTAGCTATCCAGTAGTTCACCTGTACAATGACTAGGACTGGGAGAGAGCTCCCAGTCCCAGAGATCTGGTAATCTTTTTAAACCTCTTCCATGTTAAAATCACTGTTAAAGATAGGATCTCTCCCAGCGCCCTAGAGATCCAGTAAAGCTTAGTTCACATCTACAATGATAGAATATTCTGTCGCACTCTCTCCCAGAGATTCAGTAAGTTAAGCTCAACTGAAAAGATAGGATCTCTCCCAGAGTCCTAGAGATCCAGTAAAGCTTAGTACAGCTCTACAATGATAGGATATCATTCTGTCACACTCTCTACCAATGTCCTCAAGATCTGGTAAGCCTAGTTCACCTCTACAATGATAGGATATTCCATCACACCTTTCTCCAGTGTCCTAGAGATCTCTGATAAGCCTAATTCACCTCTACAATGATAGGATATTCTGTCTCACTATCTCCCAATGTCCTAGTCAAGATCCGGCATTTTTAATTCACCTCTACAATGATAGGATATTCTGTCACACTCTCTCCCAATGTCCTAGTCGAGATCCGGCATTTTTAATTCACCTCTACAATGATAGGATATTCTGTCACACTCTCTCCCAATGTCCTAGTCGAGATCCGACATTTTTAATTCACCTCTACAATGATATGATATTCTGTCACACTCGCTCCCAATGTCCTAGAGATCCGGTAAGTCTAGATCACCTCTACAATGATAGGATATTCTGTCACACTCTCTACCAATGTCCTCAAGATCTGGTAAGCCTAGTTCACCTCTACAATGATAGGATATTCCATCACACTTTTCTCCAGTGTCCTAGAGATCCGGTAAGTCTAGATCACCTCTACAATGATAGGATATTCTGTCACACTCTCTCCCAATGTCCTAGTCGAGATCCGGCATTTTTAATTCACCTCTACAATGATAGGATATTCTATCACACTCTCTCCCAATGTCCTAGAGATCCGGTAAATCTAGATCACCTCTACAATGATAGGATATTCTGTCACACTCGCTCCCAATGCCCTAGAGATCCGGTAAGTCTAGATCACCTCTACAATGATAGGATATTCTGTCACACTCGCTCCCAATGCCCTAGAGATCCGGTAAGTCTAGATCACCTCTACAATGATATGATATTCTGTCACACTCGCTCCCAATGTCCTAGAGATCCGGTAAATCTAGATCACCTCTACAATGATAGGATATTCTCTCACACTCTCTCCCAATGTCCTAGAGATCAGGTAAGTCTAGATCACCTCTACAATGATAGGATATTCTGTCACACTCGCTCCCAATGTCCTAGAGATCCGGTAAGTCTAGATCATCTCTACAATGATAGGATATTCTGTCACACTCGCTCCCAATGCCCTAGAGATCCGGTAAGTCTAATCACCTCTACAATGATATGATATTCTGTCACACTCGCTCCCAATGTCCTAGAGATCCGGTAAATCTAGATCACCTCTACAATGATAGGATATTCTCTCATACTCTCTCCCAATGTCCTAGAGATCAGGTAAGTCTAGATCACCTCTACAATGATAGGATATTCTGTCACACTCGCTCCCAATGTCCTAGAGATCCGGTAAGTCTAGATCACCTCTACAATGATAGGATATTCTGTCACACTCGCTCCCAATGCCCTAGAGATCCGGTAAGTCTAGATCACCTCTACAATGATATGATATTCTGTCACACTCGCTCCCAATGTCCTAGAGATCCGGTAAATCTAGATCACCTCTACAATGATAGGATATTCTCTCACACTCTCTCCCAATGTCCTAGAGATCAGGTAAGTCTAGATCACCTCTACAATGATAGGATATTCTGTCACACTCTCTCCCAATGTCCTAGAGATCCGGTAAATCTAGATCACCTCTACAATGATAGGATATTCTGTCACACTCGCTCCCAATGTCCTAGAGATCCGGTTCTCGTCAGATCACCGAAGTTAAGCAGCGTTGAGCTCGGTCAATACTTGGATGGGTGACCGGGTGCTGTACTGACTGGGCTGATCAGTGTCCAGAATAATAGGAACTGTGGACACTCTCGTGTTCTGGCACATGTAGGCACCGTCGTGATATGACTGAAACAATGTTGAAAACGACGTTAAATCCTACTCACTCACTCACTCACCTAGAGATCCGGTAAGTCTAGATCACCTCTACAATGATAGGATATTCTGTCACACTCGCTCCCAATGTCCTAGAGATCTGGTAAATCTAGATCACCTCTACAATGATAGGATATTCTATCACACTCTCTCCCAATGTCCTAGAGATCCGGTAAATCTAGATCACCTCTACAATGATATGATATTCTGTCACACTCGCTCCCAATGTCCTAGAGATCCGGTAAATCTAGATCACCTCTACAATGATAGGATATTCTATCACACTCTCTCCCAATGTCCTAGAGATCAGGTATTTTTAATTCACCTCTACAATCATAGGATATTCCATCATCCTAGCTCTCAATGTCCTAGAGATCTCCGATAAGCCTAATTTACCTATACAATGATAGGATATTCTGTCACACACTTTCCGAGTTCCAGAGATCCAATAAAGCTTAATTTGTTTGAAATTCATCAAACATCCAGATGTCAAGTCTGCAGATTTCTTGTCCTCGTCTATAATGTTATCTGTCAATCTGTTCCAGTGTTCTATTGCTGCCGGTCTAAACTTGTTTGCCCATAATTTGTATACCAGTAGTTTTAGCACTTGGAAGATGTAGCAAATTGTTTCACATGTATCTTTTATCATTACAAGATTCCCAAACAACGAATGTCTCGTAACAAACATGTAAGTCTAGAGACCAGCTATATATACTAGCAGTCTTTGTAGATGTAGAGTAAGTCTAGAGACTGACTGTATGCTAGCAGTCTTTGTAGGTGCAAGCTTAGAGAATAACATTGACTTTTCAGCTATTCAGATACACACATGTAAAAATACAAAATACAAAAGCTGAAGACAAAAATAACTTGTAATGGTCACAAATCCGGTTGATTGGCCTTCAGTTTGTGTACATATTTTACATTTGATTTAATTGAGCTTCATACTCATGGATGCATTTTCATAGTCTGATTTGTTTAGCTTTCTGGCAGATGGTAGAAACTTGATTAACATAACACAGTTGAGCATTACTAGTCTGGTTATCTCTCAATAGACAGACAGACAGACACATGATTGCTTAGTAGACGACTTGTAACCTGTTTTTGTCCAACTGCAAAGATTTCAAGTGTTGGCGTGCTCCCCCGCATTTCACTCAATCGCAGCAGTGCCGTCATGTTGGCGAGTTTAATGGGATGACTGTGAAGATTGTTGTTGAGTAAGAAGAGTTATCAGAGTGGAAATTGTACACAAACACACAGTAGAGAGGAGTAGAGTGCAGTAACCCGTGTATCTATTATCTCAGTATTGTTATATAAGTATTCCCATTGTTGTGGTTTAGTATACAGCTGATAATTCTTAATCCCTTGTCACATACCACCCAGTTTACAAGGGGACCGTTACATAAAACATACATTTGATCCTCAATATTTTATGACAAGACAGGATTCACATGAACTTAATATATATAACTGTAATTGAATAGTTTAGGTACAGTAGACTGAACAGTATTTATATATGTAAATGGTGGAGCAGCTTTGTCACAGAAAAAAAAGATTTAATCCCTGAATTAATATTTAATATTTAGTACTGTTGATTGATCATTCGTTGATATTGTTAGATAGGTTATGGACACAGAACTTCCAGCAAGAAGGGGAGGGGGGTTCAGATGCTCCAATGTATGTAGTATTCAGACTCCCATGGTGAAACCAGCTTTCAGAAACACTTTTAGTGGTCACACAATTTGATTGTTGGTTAAAGATCTAAGCCCTGTATATTTCAAATTAACCCAACTATTATATACAGGATCAACCAGGCCCTGGCCAGTATGAGGTGAAAAGGATTTCAAAATCGGCATCCCAATCCCAGAATGCACCAGGATTTTTGTCGTCGGCACAAAGAAATGACAGGGTCTCTCAGCGATTCTTCACCAGAAACTTTGTAAGTTCCGCTGTTGCATGTTTAGGAATGACAAGGGTTTGAAAATCAACGTGATCTATATATTCATTACCAATTATACTCCAAATTAAATTCATAAATGTATTTGATGGTCTCAGGATTTTGACAAAATTCATCATCTGAAGAATATTACTCACAATTTGTAATTGTGATGGCTGATCAGACTAGCAATGACTATGAGATAGTTATTTCGTACTTTTCTTATGAGACATGGAAACCTGTTTACAGACAGCTCAGGTAATGAAGGGAGAGATGTGGATTTCTGGTACATGTGGCTGTATATCAAAGTGCCTGGAGTCCATGGAGAAATGTTCCAGGGCTGTTCCAAAAAGATGTGCATGAAACGTGTTTTAGCCACAAATCTGATATTTTTCTTACCATATACCCAATGTTAAAAACATTGGGGACAACCCAAGGGCCTAATGTCTCCCGCAATGAACAGTTTTCCGAAACAGCCCTCACATGTTCTTTATATTAGACTTACTGAAAGCTGGGATACAATGACAGAATACTATGCTGAAACTAACTATTTGCTCCCTTATCAATCCTAATTTTATGTTACCTCTCCAGAATCCAGTTGGTGCGGGTCGCTATGATGTTCAGAAGTATGACGAGTGTCAGCACAGGAATGGTCATTCCAGTGTGTTCAAGTCTAGAACTGCTAAACCTAACACAGAGATGGAAAAGTTCCTCAAGTAAGCTGTTTAACTGGTTTGCTATGTAATATAGAATGAGAATGCAATTTTTATGACAGAAATGGAATCTAGTTGGATAATTTCTTACAAAAAACATCTAGTGAGAATCCCAGAATCTTGCCTAATAAACAATGTGGTTTTATTTCAGAGAGAGGATCCGTGCCAAAGATGTCCGCCTTGAAGACCGAGTTTTCTTGGTGACGCCGGAGCTGCCCTCAGCAGGTATCATACGAACCAAAACACAGACTGACTGGATGGCGAAAAAAGCTGCTACAGTGGTCTGATACTGGTCCTAGCACATGTGTAATTTAAACAAAAGTACCCCTTCCTTGTCCAGTTGAAGGGAAGAAAAAGTTGGCTCCTCATATTAGGTGGTCTTGGGGTATTGTCTTTGACAATCATTTTATGAAGTTGCTTCAGCCAACTGGGTTCCTCCATATAGTAAAATAGCAAGAGCAAGATACATGTGAGTCTAGGATGGGCTGACTGGTGGTTTTCCTCTCTGTGTGCAAAGAAAGCATTGAAAGCAGCACTTGTCTTGATACAGTCATACTGGTCTAAACCAACACCTGACTAAATCTGTAAATGGTGTCAAGTATCGAGGTTTCCACCGGTGTGAATGGGTCAAAACGGGATCTGGTCCACAACTGGATCTGGTCCCAAGCAAGTTCAGACTGGTTTCACTGTTTATACATGAAGGGCTTGCTTTTCCACGGAAATCCGATTCCTGTCAGCACTCTCGCAAAATGATTCACCGGAATCTAACAAATTTTCATAAAATTTTCAGCAATCTGTAAAGAAATGTTAGCTTTGGATTTCTGTGGACTCCCATCTATAGAGTTAGATTGTGGGAATCTGTTTGGATTTCCATAAATTTCGATGAAAAGCAATGTCACAATTACCCCACGAGACTTGGCTATCATGTTATGTAGCTTGTGCCTCATGTTGGCTGGATTATCGATCGAGGTACCCCGGCACATGGATCAGGAATAAATACCAATACACTTGCATCGCTTTATGCCGAGTATTGTAATTTTTCGTAACTTATAGCACTGATTGCTTGTGGTCCTGTGGGTTGAAAAATCCTAGTGATGATTATACTACCTTGCTCCTACTCGGAAAAACTTCTAAATGAAATCCAGCATATGTACATGTAACATCAAATACGAAGCTTATTTTGCATGACCTTGTATTACCTGGTATTTAGGATTTCTCAGAAAATATGTCTAACAGTATTATTGTACAGGAAAGTTGTTTAACTGTACAGTGTGTCTATAGAGGTAATAATATATAGAAGGAATATTTCAACTTAAAATTTTTATTTAACAGATACAGATTATATATTTTAGTTCTGTGTGCATATGTTTTCATCATAATTTTATTTCTTGATTTGATTGATCAGATAGTCCTTGAAATTAATCATGTTAATTATATTGAAGTATTTTCTATTTTTAATAGTAAGCTTGCTATGGAATCTCAACTTTACAAACAAATCCAAACTTGTGTTTTAATAAAATATATCAAATAGCTATCAATTGAACTAATTAACTGGTAAGTTATCAATGGTGTGGTTAACGGTAAGAGGTACTACATTGTATTTCTCGTCGAGTATTGTTACATATCCCTCATGTTTTATATTATTATTATTGGACAATCCAATCTGTTATATCATTGCCTTCATTGCCTTTCTTTCTCAAGGTTATACCAATCATGGTACAGCTGTATTAGTGTTATAGGGTGGTATGTACATGTACGTGAATTTATATTAACTGCTTTCCTCATGGGAAATTTTATTTGCAGTTGCAGTGGTATATTCTTTGAAGACTTTTGTTTGTGTGTTTTATGCATGATTGGGGTAACCATGTTCATCTCTTGAGAATGAGGAACACTAGAAGGGGTATGGTAATACATCTACTTCACACTAAGCCTGAATAGTATAACCTTGTTGATCAATGTTGCTTTCTGTCCTTCTTAAAGCAGGTGTGGTTTGGTGATTTTTGGTCAGTATTAATTCAGACTGGGTGGGATATAGTTCATGTAAGAGGAGATACCGCTTTTCAACTGGACTTCACTTGACATATTAGCAAATGGAACAATGGCAGACCCCTTGCCCATTTGTCACTATTGGAAGTCCTGTAAATTCATGTCACTTCTTCTTGCATGACAGAGATTCCCAGTGTGTTTTTGGCCTTTTGTGTTGCAACTGGCAATCCAACAACTAGTATGTTCCCTCATCAAGATCATCTGTCCGGTCTTCATTTAAGGACTATGAGGACGATTCGTTCTTTCCCTTCAACTTTTAACTGGGATAATGGCAAGAAGATTGAACCATCTGTACTTTTGGTGGTAGTTAAGTTCCTACTACTGGTGATGGTCTAGCAGCATAAATGAGTTGACTGACCTCGACCTATTTTTTTGTATGTCGAGATTTTTATGGTATTGTATGAACGATCAAAGGTAAGAGTATCACAATTTTTCTGTTGAGTTTTGGTTTCTGCCGGTGAAGGTGTACATGGGCATATATTGAAGCCCATAAGGCTCCTCTTGTTTTATGCGATGGGTAATATTTTTTCTACTGCATTGAATCTTTGTACGGTGGTGGTATTAATTTCACTGGATGTGATCTTTGGGCATTGTTTTTGTTGGGGGAAATGATCTTTGACCATGCTAAAATAAAATGGCTGAATTTCATGGGAAAGGATATTTATGGCTGACCTTTGACCGTGGGAAAGGATTTCATGGTTTGGCTGGGTGTGATCTCTGACACATGTAGAGATAATTTTCGTTTTCCACATTTTCGTATTCATTTACAATTTGAAGGTATTTAACTATGGGGTAATGCTAATATGTAGAGGACTCAGTCACATCACATTGTATTATTGAAGTAATTTAGCAATTCATGTACAATGGTCAACTCGTTACAGTGCTTCGCTGGATCACACTTGTATTGCCAATTCTGATTGGTCAGTGTGTGCCACATCTGCTTGATCTCATCTGCATCAAGCTTCCCTTTTCCAGATGAGTTTCACATTGTTTTTACATATGTTCAGATTTTGCATGTTTTGTATGCTGCATATTATGTGGAATGTATCCAAAATAAAAACAAAAAAAAACAAATAAAAGATGATATTCAATTTTGACACTTCCGAGTACAGTTCCTGCTGCAGTTTATTTACTTCCAGAACAGCACTTTGTGTATACATAACTGCAAATTTATAGTTAACTTCCATTTGTTTGTTGATATTGCTGACCCAGTATTTCTACCTTAATATCATGATTGTTCCACTGTCAATATATTAACACAATAGGTGGAACTGTATTTCACTAATCGTTGTCAGCAATAGTAAACTATTATGCTTGCCTAATTGTATATAATCTAACAACAGCTGCAGGCTGAATATTATCAAGTACACAAGACTTGTGTTTACATTACAGGAACTTATTCTTTCTTCTTTATTACCAAAAAAGATAAGCGTCCTAGACTACATGAAGCTGGTGATGATTACATCTTCTGGTCATCATAATTCTGTACAAAGCTTCACCTCTGAGACTGTTAGCAGACCTGAGGAACAATCTGATGTCTTCATCCTATGCATAAACATGGATCACAGATTCTTGTCAAACTGTCGATCAGCATACTGATCACCATGCTGGTCCATGTTCAGAGTGTAATCATCCCCACATAGACTGTTTGCTTTTACACAAAAACAAACATGGTTAATTTTTTTATGATTTGGTAATTGCTATGGTTAGCCAAATGCTTGTCTCCAAGAAACTGTGATAGTATTGTACACTGAATGTTTGCCAGAATTTATTATGTAAAAATATGTAATGCATATTGCAGTTTATATGTTGATGTATTATGTTACCCTGGCTGTTGCCTGAACAGAATAAATGCTGTTTTACACTGATTCAGTGAAGTTGTTGGATTAATTTCACTATACATGTAGATAAAACTTTAGATACTCGATTACCCCATTACAATTCAAACCTTTCAATAAATTTGAGGCATTGCCCACTTATATTCTGGTGGGAAAGTGTACTACCAAATGATTGAAATATTAGACATTTTACCATAATAATGAATGTACTTTGGTATTGGAGAACTCCACACAACAAACAGATAGCTGTTCTGACATTGCAGCTAATCCTAAGTTGTTGTACTCCTACCTGACCCCACTATAGTGTGAACATATTCCATTTATGCGACTTGTTCATGTAGATTTACTTGCAACACAGCCAACTACACAAATGTAAGAATAGAATACAGATTTATTCAATATTCATATTTGCAATGAAACCAGCTGTATATCCAGTACACGGTACCACAGGTTGCATTATCCAGAAACCACAGCTTTTCCATCATGGCACAATTTGTTTCTACGTCGTGGAATGCATTGCCAGACTCGGTGATATCAGAAATGACGGCAGTTCCAAGACTAAATAAAACCATGGTTCTCATCATTTATGGACTCGTCCAGGGTTCTTTGAACAGTTGACCCCGACCAAGCACATGTAGTCACTGTCATTGTTGAGTTGCAGCACCTGATAATGCGCAATTAGTGCAAATGTATAAAGTTTGCATGATGCATAGGCAATATATCCTCGAGGACAAGCACCATGCCCAAGAACCGTCCGTAAGCATAAAATCGAAGGAACGAGCTTCTGACAACCCACAAACTTTCTGTTGAAGATATTTTGATTGACAGTGATTCATGCCCTGATGAGAAGCTTGATGAGAGTCAAAGCCGTGTATGCTTCACATAAGCATGTATGTCAATAAAATGTGTATTTATCTCTGATGGGAGTCAAGACAGATTTCCTCACGGGAATTGAGAAGTCCTACAATATAAACAGATCTAAAGACTGATGTCATCCTTGATCTGGCGCATACTTTGATTTCCAGATGTACATCTTGTTTCCTAGGGCTGTCAGTAGACCCGTTTCTGTGGGATGGTAGGACAGTGAATGGATCACACCCTCCCCATGATCTAACTTGTGGACAACCTTGGCCTGTGACAAAAGGCAAGAACAAACTGATTAACTTGAATAACATATATTCATACCCCTCACCTGCATCTTTCACAGCCACATATTCCAAACTGGCTTTCATCAACAAAATAAGAGATATATATACCGGGTTTGATACACGAACACCATAGGCTCGAAGCCTTGCTAAGATTCCGTTATTATTAAATTTTTTTCATCTAGACGTGATATAGCATGTTCTGGCACATTTTGACTGCATATTTCCGACTTTTGAGAACTATTTTTTAGACCAGAGTGAAAACGAACAAAGATTTTGAAGTGGAACTTATATTTTCCTGCTGTGGGGTCTCTGTTGAGATTTTTTAAATCTAAAATCTGGTGCATTTCGATGAAATATTTTTTACTTCGGAGAACTTTTGTAGAGTGATGACTGCATAGACGGTACCTCTAGCAGAACTCTCCCTATTCTTCTTCCTATTGAGTCTGGTGGCTACTGCCTCCGGAGATATTTTTTGAAATCTAGCTTTCTGGTGAACTTTAATAATACATTTTCGATTTGTAAATACTTCTGGCTAAACGTAAACAGTTGTTACATCCAAAACTCAATCCCAAGTTTTGGACTGCATGGGCCTGCCCATTTTCAAAGTAGATGTTAAACGGTAGGTTCAGTCTTCATTTTGAATTTTCAGATACAAAATGCTGCGTTCTTGTACATCTGATAGTATATTTAGACGGATTTGGATCCTGTGTTTTACACATATGTGCGAGATGTGAACTTTTGCTTGGGCAGAACTCCACCAGTTGAGTGGGTCTGCAAATGTGCTCCATGTGTAATAGAAAATAAACTGTTTTAAAATATTTAAAAAAAAAAAAAAAATTAATAAAAATAATTTTAAATTATTATTCAAAATTTTTATTAATTATAATTAAAAATTTTTATTTTATAAAATATGGAGGGGAGGGGGTTATATGCACCCCTGACTGTGTCTTTACTGTTCACTGAGTGTTATGTAATATATGGACAGCCCCCAAACAGACAATGGATACAATAAGGACAAATACAAACCTCAACCAGATCCCAGATATAGACACTACCATCTTCTGATCCACTCAGGACATGTGTGTCTTTACTGTTCAGACAATTATCTATCTTGTACTCTGTGTTCTTGTGTCCGGTAAATCTGTAAAAGACAACAGATAGTCTTCATGTAAAAGATACTGCATCAAAAAACAGTTTGAGAAAAGAGCTTATTCTGATGAAACAGCAAATCAGGCTGATTTGTTTTTCATGTACCTATGATAAATGTATTTTCATGTATCTATTGTTGTGTTGTGGCGAGTAAGATGGCAGTTGTATATTTTTTTTACCTGGCACTGATCAACTCCTCACTGATACACAGATTGAATTTGCCTGAAGTGAGCGATATAAAATACAGTAGAAAGCTGGACCCAGGTGGGGAATGTATTGTTGACCACCGCAGCCTCTCACGTTCTGAATATGGCCTAGAACTATCAAACTTTATCACCAGAGTGAAATCAGCTGGGCACGAAAGATGGCCCACATATAACCTCCGGCCCAGGGTAAACCTACACAGCTTTACACTTCTGACGATAATTCTATCAGGAGATGTTCAAGTCAACCCAGGACCCAGTCGACAATACAATTACAAATGTCCGTGTTCCGTGTGCAGTAAACCGGTAAAAATCAACCAAAAGGGGATACAATGCGATGGGTGTGATCTGTGGTCGCATGTGAAATGTTTATCAACACCCCTTGACGACGTGGAATACAATCGACTGTCAAACTGTTCTGAAAACTGGTTTTGCTATGCATGCCAGCTTCCAACCTTTACGGACTCGTTTTTTGAAGAACCTTATCTAGATAAAACGATACTTCCAGAGCAATCAAATTTGAGCGAGTCCAGCGATGATGAAGACAGCTCTGATGACTACCTGTTACAGTGTGCTCGCTTAAGAAGAGAGCTACCAACCAATGCATTTTTTTGCTACATAAACATCAACAGTGTCCGTCATAAGTTTGATGAACTGAAGCCACTTATTTTCAAACTACAGGCTGCAGTCTTTATTATAGCTGAAACTAAACTGGACGGCAGTTTTCCAACAGCCCAGTTTTACCTCGATGATTATCACCCCCCTCTACGTGAAGACAGAACAGGGAATGGGGGTGGTCTTCTGTGCTATGTCAGGTCCGATATACCAAGTCGACAGTTGAAGGACTTCGGAAATGCTAGAATAGAACTGATTACCTGTGAAATTTACCTTGACAAAGTGCCTTGGGTTATTTTGGCTGCGTATAAGCCACCCTCAGTATCAAATGAAATCTTCCAGTCAGAGTCAGAAGCCATATTGGAAAAGGCTTCTCTCAGTACGAAAATGTTCTCCTAATTGGTGACTTAAATTTTGATATGCTAAAACCAGAAAAGAGAGGACCTCTGTGTGATGTGATGGATCTGTTTTCACTGGAAAATATGATCTCCACCCCTACATACATTTCATCAGCCAGTCCATCGCTACTAGATGTGGCACTGACTCCTGTTCCTGATAAATTCTCGACCAATCAGGTAATAGACATAGGCTCATCTGATGGCCACTGCATGATTGTATCTGTTTTAAAGGCCAAACTCCCACGTGTCGCATCTCGGAAAATTGTCCTACAAAAATTTTGACGAAAACGCTTTTAAAAGCGATATGAGTAAAGTGCCGTTTAACATATGCGACGTGTTTGATGACCCGACCGACTCCCTGTGGGCTCAAGAGTACCTCTTAAATGAAATATTAGAAGAGCATGCTCCGCTTAAACAGAAATGGGTACGTGCGAGGGAGCCACCATACATGAACTCGAGCCTACGGAAAGCGATACGAGACAAAGCCCGCTTGAGAAATAAATTGAAGAAAAATCCCAAATGTGATAGACTCTGGCAAAACTACAAACGTCAGAGGAATTTTACTACAAATCTCCGACGACAATCAGTAAAAACTTATTTTAAAGAGAGATGTAGCGGAGGATCCAAAAATGTGAATTTTTGGAAAACCATTAAACCGTTTATTTCTTCATCAACTAAGTCAGGCTCTTCCCTCATGCTCAGGGATGGCGATAGTATGAAAACAAATCCAGCGGAAGTGGCTGAAACTATGAATAACTTTTACGTATCTGTTGCTGATAACATTGGGCAAGACACTGGTCTTCCCGTACCCAGCAGCTATGACAACATACACGATTATGCTGATGCCTGCTTCTCATACCATGAACGTCACCCTAGTATTCAAGATATAAAAAGGAATTTGGTAAATTCCAACGAACATCATTTTTCACATACATCGGTGGAAGAAGTTACCGAAATCCTGTCACACCTTGAAATTAAGAAAGCTACAGGAAGGGACAATATCCCTGCAAAAGTTTTGAAATGTGCTAGTGAAGAACTAGCACCGTCTTTTTGTAAAATTTTTAATAAATGTATAGATATGAACTTATTCCCATTCCAAGCAAAACAAGCTGTGATTTCTCCAATTTATAAGAAAGGGGATGCACTTGACAAACTGAACTATAGACCTGTCAGTATTTTAACATGTTCATCGAAGGTTTTTGAGAAACTTCTTCATAATCAACTACAGATTTTTACTGACAAAATTCTTAATCCCTGTATATCTGCTTTTCGTACTGGCTACAGTTGCCAGCATGTGCTGTTAAATGTGTGTGAATCCTGGCGACAGTCGATTGAGGATCACAAATCGGTAGGCCTACTGATAGTTGACTTATCAAAGGCATTTGACTGCCTTCCGCATTCCCTCATTGTGGCAAAACTGAAGGCATATGGCCTGGCAGGGAATGTGGTTGCACTCCTAGCTGAATATTTGTCAAATTGGCAGCAATGCGTCAAAGTGTTGTCGTCCCATAGTACTTGGAATACACTACGAAAAGGTGTGCCACAAGGGTCAATCTTGGGGCCAACAATTTTTAACATTTTTATTAATGACATTTATAATTGTATTAAACTTGGAAAGTTTTTTAATTATGCCGACGATAACTCGGTCTTAGTTGAGGGGAAAAGTAAATCTGAAATTGTGCACCATGTAAGGCAAACAAGTTCAGATATACTTTCATGGTGTGAAACAAATCCAATGCAAGCTAACCCTGCAAAATTTCAAATTATGACATCTTGTGATGTAGGGGACATAACTGTGGATATCAACAGCTGCTCTGTAAATAGCACACCGTGTACGAAGCTGTTGGGTGTTGAACTGGACAACAAGCTAAAATTTGACAGACATGTGTCAAATATTATTAGAAATGCCAGTAGGCAATTAAATGTGTTAAAGAGGTTATCAAATTGTTTGGATGAAGCTTCTAGATTGTTAATTTACAAGTCTTTTGTTTTGTCAAACTTTGGTTATTGCCCTGTAGTTTGGCATCACTGTGGAGCTGTAAACACTAAAAAGTTAGAAAAGCTACAGCATAGAGCTCTAAAATTTATATATAAGACTAACCATTTATCTTATGAAGCCTTGCTCAGGAAAGCAAATCTGCCAAGTCTCGAGGTGGCTAGATTGCAGAAAATGGCCATCGAGGTTTTTAAATGTCTGAATGGGCTGAATCCACCTAATTTGAACGATATGTTCGAAAAGAAAAACTGCCGGTATAATCTAAGGCAAAAAAACACTGTTACTAGGCAGCATGTCAGAACTGTAACTTCTGGGTTACACTCCTTCAAAACCTTCGGTGCCAAAATATGGAACGGACTACCAGATCAGCTCCGGGAAACAACTGACATTAAGGTTTTCAGGAGGTTGATAAAAACGTGGACGGGTGATGCATGTAAATGCCACTTCTGCAAAATCTAAGTTTTATTATGCTACTGGGTTTTTTGCCCTTTTTGCTTTTACCTTCATTGCTGTTTTTAATTTATTTTTACTGTTATTTAACCTCAGATATATTAGCTCTACCGAGCTAGCGTTGCAAATATTGTAATTCTGAGTATAAATAAAGTTTGTATTGTATTGTATTGTATTGTATCTATGGTAATGTACAGTGCCTTAAGTGAATGAATAACTGGATAAATTGTGTTAAAACAGTACCCCTTCAACCAAATTTGGACGAGGCGAACTGGGATGACACTGGCGCACCTACGTTTAGTCTATGAACTTGTGCATGGATGCAGACTGTATTCACGAATATAGTAAGCAACGAACAAGCTAAAGTTCTTTACAAAGTTGCATATATTATTTTAATCCAATCCTATGAAAATTTTAAAGTTTATCAAATTTGGATATTTAACTGCTGGATCCAGCGCTGAAACTTGTCATTAAAAGGCACATGTTAGCAGAGTATCCTTTAAATAGTCAAGCAAAAGTATGTATTGATTGGTTTGGGGCAATGATAACTTACTCATTCAGCATCTCCCCTGAATCTTTATCCAGAAGACGTATGGTATTGTCTAATGTACTAGACAATGTACACTGGCCGTCTTTAGTGAAATTCACACTGGTAACTGGCTCTGAAAAATTCAAGATATTTGTATATATTAATATGATACTACTACTGTATAAAGAACTAACTTTCGGTACTGGTACCCACTTGATAAGGAGGACAATTATAATGACCCAGAAAATCCATAGGCAAATTGTGTGAGAATTTTTTCTCAGGTGAATACGAGCTAATGCCAATGGTTCTGAATCTAGTATCAAAGATGAAGATTACTGATAGCTGGTAATTTAGTTAATTGGACAAATTACACAGTTGTGAAATGGCACTAAATCACTACATCTCAATCCAAAGAACCTCACTTACTTCCTATACAGTCTGAGACCATCTGTCCCTGTCGTAGGTCATATCTTCTGATCCGACCATCTGCCGACCCAGTCAGGATTTCATGGTCTGACACCTGGATAGATGTCACACTGTCTGTGGCCTCATCCATCACCTGTCAATACAACCATGATATTAACAGTATTTTCGTTATTTTGGGATAACACTATCTTAGAATAGCACAAATTCTAGTGCTGAAAATTTGGTCGAGTCCCGTGCGGGATTCGAACCAGCGACCCCGGAGTCAGATTTTCAGCACTAGAATTTGTGCTATTCTAAGATAGTGTTATCCCAAAATAACGAAAATACTGTTATACGATCACTTTCTAAATGATAAAAAATATAACCATGATATTATCTCACCCACCAATATGTACACCTGATTATCTCACCTGACTAACACCGGGTTATCTCATACACCAATTCTAAAACTGGGTTATATCAGTCAGAATGGGGTATAGTACATTCTGGAATTGATCAGATGTGTTTACACATTTAGAAGAAGAATGTTGCTCAGTGTAAACAATGGTTGTCTGCGTTGACATAATAGGTCAACTTAATTTAGCACTAGCATATAGGTGGTACAATGTTCTGTTTTGATATTATGATTATGTGGGTTCGCTCCCTATTTGTATTCTTTTTGTCTTCCAATGCATCTGAAGAGATTTTCTATTATGGTGAATGGTTAAATTGGCTTGTCTGGAGGTTACGCAACTTTATCTAAGCAGACCCAACTGGGTTACCTAAAACCCTTGTTTCAAACATTTCTCTGAATGTGTGTAACCCATAAAGGTTACCTTGAGAATAGTGATGGTTAACTAAATGAAAATATTACATAACACCCCTGTTTTTTGACAATTCAGTTTGCAATAAAGACCATGATTATTATTATTAATACAAAGGATGGTAACCTGATTGGTCAATATCACAGCAGAATAAAATAACAAAGCAGACCTACAGCTACATGGATAAGCCATGTGGTCTATAATTATTGTATGAACTGGTTATTGTTGTCAGTACATGGTCCAGTGACAAGATGGAGTACATTACCTGTATAGGTTCCATCTTCCTACTCCTACAGTCCCAGACACGGACACTGCTGTCAATTGACCCAGACAATATTACTGTAGAGTCTTCGTTAAATTTGACACAGTTTACTCGACCTGCAAGAACAACATACTTATTCCATCACAAATTCATTAGCAAAGACGCTGTACTGTCTCTCTGATTTGAGTAACTGAATCTGTTTATTTGTCTGGCCCATATGACCACCGTTTTGGCTAAATTTAACATAATGGTTCTTATCACTGCATCAGGATTATAGTTCAACATAGCAGTAGAACAGGCTATAGCCATCTTAGTTAAACTAACATCGCCGTGTTAAATGCTGACAAAGATAATTGATAATGCATTAGCATTGGAGGCAGCATTTCTATAATCAAGCAGAGTTCATCTCGAATGCGAGAGGCTACCAGGGAAGCCTCAAGACTTCCAACACAGAGGATATAGTGGTTAGAGACCAATCTGTGTGCAAGGAAATGGCTACCTCCTGGTAGGTTTCCTCAAGTATCAAAGCCTGCTTTCTCAATTGTGCCCTTGGTCGGAAGTTTATTATCTGGACATACCACTATGAAGTCCAGGTCAATGACAACAGCCTTGAAATCAAACGTTGAAGCATGGATAGTGTAAACATGATGGCTGCTCCACAAGAAATGGCACAGCAGGTGCAGCCAGACAAAACAAATCCTGGCTCCTGACCTCATTTGCTGTTTTTCTGTGTCTTAGGTCTTACCAAAATCAACTTCATCTTTGGCAAGCCATGAATAACTGTACATGCCTCAAGAGATTACATAGTTTGACTGGCAGATGGAAGAGGCCATGACATGGTCATCAGCTACTTAGGCCCTGGAGGAGACAGAGAAGGGCGCTCCATATTTGTTAACAGCCTGTACAGACTGGCACATATCTAAATATATGTTGGTAGGTCCGTCATGTATGATACTGTCAATCGGGTACAGTATGCGTGCAGTATACTGGCTCCTTTTCAATACTTGTTGAATGGTTCCCCACACGTAGTCCCCATGTGGTAAGGGATTGACGTATCATACATGACGAATAGACCAATATTTTTCATCATCTTGTTCTAGGTCAAGTTGAGACTGAGAAGGGGACATGGTAGGTAGAGACCCAAAACCTGGAAGTTGAGCCGACAAGTGGCTGGTGGAGGTAAAAAAATTAGATCAAGGTTGCCCATGACCAGTGATGATACCAAATCCTTGACCTTGACCTGATGACCCCGCTGATCCATTCCCTGAATAATTATCAGTATGAACCTGGTCATGACCACTAGACAATTGTGCTGGCACTTGCTAACGAACCATTAGTACTGTCCAGAACTGGAAACAATAGGTGCCTGCTCAAGGGTGAGTGAGTGAATATGATTTAACATCCCTTTCAACTATATTTCAGTCATATCACGACGTTGGGTCCTATTCCTTTTCACACCCGGGAACCACACGGGTGGGTCCTATTCTTTTCAAACCCGGAAACCCCATAGGTGCCTCAGTTAGTCACCTCTTATGACAAGCTCTCTGAGGAGCTGAGGCTTATTCTTACCATGACCCGCGGTGTGCACAACGACATCCCAGGTCAATCCCCGGAAGCCCCACGGGGCGGTGCCTGCTCAAGCATTCTAGGACTGCCTGCACAGTTGCCAGGTGAAACAGAATAAAATATATTGATTTCCAATTACACGTTAAAGGTGAACTGCAAAGCTTTTAATTTTATCTAAAATGTTGCTTATATACATCTTGTCTTATGTGGCATAACTTTTATACGTTTTTTGGGCAAATATATTTTGCAAAATTGTACTAATAACAATATTTAAGTTATCCTGTTATAAATCCGTCTTGAAAACTTGCATCGCTTGTCTCTCTTGGTTTGTAGAACGTTATGACGTTATAGTGGTCTCCTTCATTCAAGTTTTATTTAAATGTGACGTCATGCTACGTTGGATGAATGAACGAGGGCCACTATAACGTCATGACGTTCCAAAAACAACGGGAGGCAAGCGATGACGTTCTGGCTCTCGTTTTCTGGTTGTATAAGTTTTGGCTTTTCATATACCCAAAATAAAACAATAACCCATAAAACTATTACCACACATATTTGTAACAACTATAGAAGTTCTTGTTTTATGACATTTTAACAGAACATTGGAAAGCTTTTCAGTTCACCTTTAATAAGTTACTGAGGTAATATCCCATATGCATGAAATAAAATACTGTGTATTTACAATATTATTCAACCCCTGTTATTCAACCCACCAAGATGGCCTCTGTACTTCCTCAGCGTTTTTCCGGATGCCACATCATAGAGTATAACGGTCTTGTCCATACTACAGGAGCAGAGCTGGCTATTATCACAGGAGGCCTGAGCATCCAACACCTCATACCCATGACCCGCGTATGTCTTGATCAGGAGGTTCCTGTGAGGGTTCCATAATTTGATACTCTTATCACTGCCACAGGTCAGACAATATGTACCATCCACTACAATATTGAAAATATTCAGAAATCCTTATTTGGTATGGCATAATGCCCACCTCAGAGCAATTCTGTACAAGAAGTAGCTTTTGACAGCAAAAGAATAAATTGGTCATTAGCATTATCAAATTATTCTTTCACTCTCAAAAATCATTGAAAATATGCAGCAATTATTTGTCAAATAAGTAAAATTTAAACTTAACTGTGACAATGTGCAAAACTGTAATGTTTGACTTTAAATTTGAGGGTGCTACTTATTGCCCCTTCACGTATTGCACAGCAGAACAGCATTGCAACTACTATATACAAGTATAAAGTTCCCAGTCAAATGTGATACATAGCACAATTGCACACATCAAGGATCTAGATAATACTTCACAAGGGACTGTCACTGCTATTCACATTTTGACCTCTGTGACCTTTGAAAGTAGGCCAAGGACTAAGGGATGGAGTGAACTCGACTAAGAGACATTCATAGACAAGCGTTGTGTCAATTATCTAGCTCTAGCTTACTTTGTTACTGGGATATTGCATTCAAAATGCTATTCACATTTAGATCTCGATCTATGACCTTTGAAATAGGTCAACGTCAGTCTTGAGTGAACTTGACCTAGAGGCCCTCATAAGACAGCATTGTGCCAAATATCAAGGCTCCTGCTCAACTTTTCCCTTAGACATTGTGAACGGACTGTCACGCCTATTCAGATTTTGACCTGTAACCTAGGTCAAGGTCAGTCCTGGGAGAACTTTCCTTAGAAGAGCTCATAAGACAGCACAATACCAAAGATCAGAGAGATGGCATTCACAATATGTGGGTCGGATACACAGATGAACAGCAGGAAGGTACAACAGATGGATGGATGGAAAACAGCATTTCCATAGTCCCCTCCCTCCCACTTATGTGGCGAGGGACAATATAATTATGAAGGCAATGTACATATAGGCATATCTGTGGTAATTTAGACTATTTTGATTGCATATGCATATATAGAGACTCAGTCAAAACATGCCTGTAACTGATCACAATCTAGTTGTTCAGATGAGCAGGACTGAAAATTACCATTGAATCTGACTGCACGGACTGCCCCTTGTTTACAGTCTATGGAAGCCACTTGTTTCTCAGGAATGTCTTGATTCATATTCGATTTTCATACATCATCCAACTGAACCATACAAAATAAATTATTCTCGGGATGAAGTCAAGTTTTCAGTCCCTGAAGTCTTGCTTTCACCATTTCACAATTCATCTGAACTTTCCATTGTTTGCTTCACTAAGAATGGATCCATGTCTGTTGTTTATCTGGAAAACAAAAATTCAAAATTCAGATTTATGAATAGAAAAACCAGGATTCTCAGGATTATTTGGCTCCTTATATCCCATGTTTGAAAGATAAATATGTTATTGATATGGTGGGTCTGCTATAAAAGCTGGACAATAAAGTTAATTGGCAGACACCATAATTTGCTCCTATTCCTACATACCAGTAATGCAGTTATTCAAATGGAACCTCACACCCAGCCTCATACCCAGAATATGTGGGGTTTGTCACATTTGTCTGATATGGTTTCCCAAATACCTCATCCTCTGGTGTAATTTTGGACATATTTGTATCTTAATATTTTTCGAAATTCCCCCTTCCGATACTCTGCCATACTGGAGGTATGTAGTAAATTGTTGATAAATCCTGATCGATTCAGAAGGAATTAAAGATGAATGTGTCCACAGGAACATATATGTCCTGTCCTGAGCACCTACCATATACATCTGCTGGATTTTATGACCAACGTGAAGTTGACCTTTGATTCCAAATAATTTGACCTCTTTAGAGTCACAAGGTCACCATTTCTGTGAATATCAAGATCAATAAATGACATTTTTTAGGTCGTTGTACAAATTTGCGGCAAGTACACTGCTGGATTAATCAGATGTGTGTAACGTGGTATCATACAAATCAACATGTACCACAACAGTTAAGTGTAACACAAGGTCCTTAGCATACAATATGAATAGAAAAGGGCCTAGTACTCCCCCAACTATGTTGCCAAACCCGTTGATCATAACCAATAAAATAATTTGATTCTATGTCCACTTATCTTTCATAAAACACATATTGTTTATAACGCACAGTTCGTTTTAAGCTTTGCAAGACATCTAAACTCAGTGAGGGGGATAAAACTCCACATCGCCGCCAATTTGCATTGATCAAAACGCTGATTACATACCACAACACTGCGTGACAAACACTACATGCACAGCGGTGATGTGGACAGTTTTACCCCCCTCGTCCGAGTTTAGATGTCTTGCAAAACTAAAAATGGACAGTCACTCGTAAACAATGCGCTTCATAAAAGGGAAGTGGACATAGAATCAAATTACTTTATTGGTTATGGTCAACAGGTTTGGCAAATATTGCCTGTCCGGCACTTTTCCCAGTAACTAACATCTGGGGAGTGGTTTGGCACGGGGCCTTGTTCTCATCAGGTCGAGGAAAGGTTGAAATTGGCCTGAATCACCCCAAAAGGGCTGATTCCGCCCAATTTGAGTGAATGACATCATAAATCCTCACCCCAATTAGGCTGAATTAATCGTAACCCAAAGTGATCATTTTTTTTACAATGATAAATATCTCAAATTATGGACCACTTTTGGCGCTAATATAGGGAACATGTTTTCTCCGATACAATAAAATTGATGACGTACATTTGCTTATGAATTGTGCAGGAAAGTGGAATATGTTGTCGTCTCGCAAAAAACCGATAAATCCGGTTGATACAACTTTCCCGTTTATAAGTTTTTCGATAGAAAAAAATATTTCGCTCACGTTCATACCTGCCGTTGATGTTGTTACCGCCATGTTCTGGTCGAAGTCGAGGCCACGAGGGTCAAATAATCGATCAATTTTTTTAAATTATCATATTCGGTAAGGGGTCACGTCCAATTAATCGAGGCACTTTCTCGATGCCTTCGAGATGGATCGAGAAATTTCTCGGCTGAAACCGAGAGGGCAGAACCGGGACCCCTGAAACATAATTCAGAAAATGGATTTTTTAAAGAAGTTTTCAATGTTATTCATCATTTAATCGATATAGCTATTTCCTGATGTTTCGTGAATTCAATTGAACGAAAACTTGCATTTATCTATATATAAAGTATGAATATATAATTTAGTGAACTTCTCTCATATTGATAATTGATTGTTTATCGGACTAGTATGACTGTATCCATCGCGGAATAAATGACACATCAACTGGATTTGATCTTAATAATAATGGTATGGAAGCATGCGTTAATTCTTGTAAAAGTTTTTTTTTTTACCAAACATGGATCGTTTCAATTGAAAAATGAAAGCTGTGCTAAGAGTTTGACCGATGCATTACATAGGTGTGTAATTTGTTTTATAATTTGGTAGTATACACTGCAGATTCCATTTTTATTGGGATTACTGTCTTGTTATATAGTTCAAATAAAGAGATTATATCAACAACGTTCATTCCTGACATAAGCTTGCCCGGAAGTGGTTAGCTGGAACACTTGCAATCGAAAGTAGAGGTGTTGATAATTCACGCCACATGCAGTGGGTCGGTGAAAACCCGTCGGCTTGAAACAACAGCGAAGGGAGAAGAGTTCATTTGTTTGAAAGAAAAAACTGAAACAGCACTGTTGGCGGGGGCTTAATAATATATACTCACGTTCTATTATTTATTGCCGATTTCATGTGTCCAGGAAATTAACCAAATAATGGAAGAAACTACCGCCAAATTCAGAGGGCAATCAGGCTTTATACCAACGCTTACATACATTTTAATATAAACGATACTACGTTTTGTTTGTCTGCAAACTTCGATCTAGCATTTATGTTCATATTCTCCGGTTTTCATTGAATTACCTCCTGTGATCTTCGTAGTCTCTTTATTTTTGAATACGGGCAAATATGGAATTTTATACTAGACTTGCATTTCATTTCGCAGTTCCTGGACATATCTTATAAAGTGATTCAAATTCCCCCCAAAAAAACAAGTTCAAAATAACTGAAAAATAATGAGCTAGAATTGGCGATGTTTTTTTCTTCCCATTTATAACGTTTAGAGAAATTGCGCTGTCTTAGCAAGTATGCGACTGCAGATCTCTAGACGGAATAACAAAATAGTATCAAATGCTTCATGTTCAGTCTAATTCACTTAAATGTGTATGTATTCGCCGAGATTAATCTCGCTGTCACATAGTATATATATACCGAGCATACGCCTTCCGAATGATTCAAACTTTCATTTGATGGCATCTCGATTCCATTCTCGAAGCATGTCAAGTTATTTCGAGGAGGATCGAGATGGTCTTGCGCTTCAAGAGAAAACCGGGAGCAAACCGGGACAAGAATCGATAGAGATAAACCGGGACCCTTCAAGACGAGATATTTATCGGTTTTATTCGTTTATCGAGAAACCGTCTCGATAGTTTGGACGTGACCCCTAAGAAGCATCAGGGGTGGTAATCCTGTGGAGAGCTCATACCGAAGACAATTTGGTATTGTATTGAATTGAATCGAATTTGATTCTCTTGATCTTGCACTCTCGCGTATTTATCATATTTTATGAATTATCGATTAATTACGCCTGGCAGTTCCCAACAGAGGCAAACAAGATGGCGGCCAAAACACGCTGTCGTTTTGGAGAACAATTTGACTTTGAAAAAATACTATAAAATGGTAAGTAATCTGCATGTCTTGTGTTTATTTTTGTTATTGACAACATTCCTCACCTTCCCACAAACTTCGCTGACAGGATGGAAATATGAATTTTACAGTTTTCTAGAGAGGAGGTCCAGGACATTTGCACTGAACATTATTATCTTTCCAAGTCGTCATCTTTGGATGAACGCGAGGAAACACTTTGGGTTACGATTAATTCAGCCTAATTGAGGTGAGGATTTATCACATCATTCACCCAAATTGGGCGGAATCAGCCCAATTTGGGGTGATTCAGCCCAATATTAATCTTTCCCCCGACCTGCTCATGTAGAAAGAAGAAGGCCCCACCTCAACTATCTCCTGAACTAAGCCTAGCCCCACCCACATCCCTATACATTTCATGCTACACGTCACTTGTTCTCCTCACACCTCATATCATGCTTGACCCACCCCAGAAGTAGGCCTCCCATCAATCATGTGTATGGTTGGCCATCCCTGCCAGAATTCGTCATTTAGAGGCTGCCTCTAAATAATATATACCATGGTATAAAATGCCAAGCCTGCCATAATTCGTATTTAGAGGCTGCCTCTAATTATTTTGTACCATGGTATAAAATGCCGAGCCTGCCATAATTCCTATTTAGAGGATGCCTGTAAATCGCCAAGCCTGCCACAATTCGTATTTAGAGGCTGCCTCTAATTATTTTGTACCATGGCATAAAATCGCCAAGCCTGCCATAATTCCTATTTAGAGGATGCCTCTAATTCATTTTAGCCGTAAGTCGTAAATTTTCGCCTTCTTATTACTTCCACCAATGATATGCGCTTTCACAAATTTGGTGCCATATCTCTACGCTTGTTACAAGTTTACTCATTGGTCAAATTTAATATTCTTGATATGACATCGAGTTGTTTATGACTTACGGCTAAATGAATTAGAGGCATCCTCTAAATAGGAATTATGGCAGGCTTGGCGATTTTATACCATGGTACAAAATAATTAGAGGCAGCCTCTAAATACGAATTATGGCAGGCTCGGCATTTTATACCATG
Source organism: Hanleya hanleyi (assembly GCA_036873755.1). Classification (NCBI taxonomy): domain Eukaryota; kingdom Metazoa; phylum Mollusca; class Polyplacophora; order Lepidopleurida; family Hanleyidae; genus Hanleya; species Hanleya hanleyi. The sequence continues at coordinate 5,024 of JAVTVY010042061.1, read as the reverse complement.
GTATATATTATTTACAGGCAGCCTCTAAATATGAATTGTGGCAGGCTTGGCGATTTACAGGCATCCTCTAAATAGGAATTATGGCAGGCTTCGGCATTTTATACCATGGTACAAAATAATTAGAGGCAGCCTCTAAATACGAATTATGGCAGGCTTGGCATTTTATACCATGGTATATATTATTTAGAGGCAGCCTCTAAATGACGAATTCTGGCAGGGATGGCCAACCATACATGTGGGGGGGGGGGGGGTATTGTTCATGTTGTTGTGTTGTTGACCTTTTGAGGCTATCTACGAACTCAGTGTGTTTTTACAGACAGTGCTTTCGGAAAACATAGTACACAGTCCAAACACCATGCCATTTAATGCGAAAAAACAATGCAATTTAGAAGGGTTTAGAAGAAAAAACAAAACTCTCAGTATTTCATGATACTCGCACCTGTTCCAACTTCCACAACGTCAATAGTCTAGCCACCTTCACGAACTCAATTTTTGCGGTTCAGCAGCAACTATGGCCAAATTGAGAGTACAGATATTTCCAAAAATAATCACAAATAAAGACTGAATAATTTCTGAGATAAAAGGAAAATATTCTTTGTTTTAACATGTTTAATGTCACTGTTCGCGAATACTACCTGTGGCGGCGCTGGCTTTGTCTATCTCATTGAGAAGAAAGATGGCGACTTCTAGAGATTTTTATTTGCGATATTATGTTGGCCACAAAGGGAAGTTTGGTCACGAATTCTTAGAGTTTGAGTTTCGACCAGATGGTAAGATGTGGAAGAAATCATCTTTCTTCGTTTTGTAACGATGCAAATTGGGGAAACCAGTTTGTGTTTCCTTTGTTCAACTCTACACGTGTAAAATGTTGTTGGTGCTATTCAACTCAAATTTGAATGATATGGGGTCCAGTTTTCGACTACAAGAAACGGGTCGGGAGGAAATTAACTTACTTTGTAATAGTTACTTCCAGTCTGCAAGTGCCTCCTATATTTCGAGTCATTTCTATATTTTCCTCAAAACCGCCTATATTTTCTATACTTTGACTTTTTCTCATGAAAACTTTCACCGATGTTCTTGCATGAGGAAATACATTTCAAACGAGAGAAATCGGTGTACGGACATTTCCCCCAGTGGACATTTCCCCCAGCGGACATTTCCCCCAGTGGACATTTCCCCCACCCTATATTTTTAGGTTATTTTGAACACAGTTTTTAAATAATTTGGCAATAACACACATTTTTTATATATATATTTTTATTTTCTATATAAAAGGATTTCCACATATGTTTTACGATAAATGAGTCACATATAGCCAAGTTGACATGGCTTCGTTCGTTCCTTTACTACGCCATGATGCCTCTCAATGAACTTACATGTATACTCCGGGATCACACGGCTCCGTGGGTCGTTCGGCTATATCCCGCAATAAAACAACCCCTTTCAGCTCTGTCCATTTGTTTTATCGAGTTCGGCAAAGAGTTTGATTGCCGTGAAGAGCTCATCTGTCTGCAATCAGTCTTCAAACATCGACGGTCGGTTTAATTCTCCGCCATTATCTTAGTACGGCCGGTCACGTGCGCAAGATACGTTGCTGATCACGTGACACGTACGAAAATAATGACGGAGAATTCAACCGACCGTTGATGTTTGAAGACTGATTGCAGATGGATGAGCTCTTCACGGCAATCAAACTCTTTGCCGAACTCGATAAAACAACTGGACAGAGAGCTGGGAGGAGTTGTTTTATTGCCGGATAGAGCCGAACGACCCACGGAGCCGTGTGATCCCGGAGTGTACATGTAAGTTAATTGAGAGGCATCATGGCGTAGTAAAGGAATGAACGAAGCCATGTCAACTTGGCTAAGTCACATAGTGATAAGATATTATACATATACACAGTGTATATCACTATTATACAGTCTTATAGCACAGTTTAAAACAATATAAAAGATGTATACATGGTGTATAGCATGACATCAATTGTTCGTAGATCGGTGTCACGAAGCCATTTGATGAGACTAAAATTGAACTAAAGTGAAAACTGAGGTAAAAAATAGAACAAAATTATATTGTTTTTAAATATATCTTATGTGATAGTGTTTTTTTAAATGTTAAAATATATACTATGTACATGAATATTATATGTTATTATGTGTTCCACTATATTGTTTAAAAATGTGCTATATAATATATAATGTGCTTTTTTGTAAAACTTATTGTAAATATATGTGCTATATAATATTGTTTTAAAATGACTATACTGCGTATATCTGATCACTATTTGACTCATTTATCGTATAACATATGTGGAAATCCTTATTATAGAAAATAAAAAAATATTTAAAAAAATTGTTTTTGCCCAATTATTTAAAACCTATGTTCAAAATAACCTAAAAATATAGGGTGGGGGAAATGTCCACGGGAGGAAATGCCCACTGAGGGAAATGTCCCTGGGGGTATTGTCCGCTGGGGGAAATGTCCACTGGGGGAAATGCCCTGGATTCAGAAAAATCATAAAGTGGAAATTTGTCTTGTCTGTGCGCCAGTACGCATGCTCTTGTTGGGGGTAATAACACTAGGACTGCGTTTGATGTCTGAAATGGATCATCGTGCGCTGTATGATAGTAGTATCATAACAATGATACAGGTGAGAGGGATTATAACCACCTTGTCACAGAAGGATGAGCAAAAATTATTAATGCAAGTTGAGAGAGATTAAGTGATTAAATTCAACCTTTTAAAAAAATAATATATGAAAAATATAAAGTTTCTGAGCATAGCCGGTCACTATTATTATCAGCGCATTGATCTGTTCTGGACATCACATACTATGCATCATGTTAGGTGTTGAAAATGTTGGGTAGGATTAAGAGATATTTAGTGAACAAATACTAGGTTTGATATATGGCAATTTTATTTGATATCTTTCGTTCCATTTTCGTATGATCAGCATTGTTGCTCATTTCTCTCATTGTTAAACCTGGACCCTTGTGAAGAACACGGTTTACAGCCTGTGTCTTCGCCCTGCTGTGTGTGCTGATGCATGACATTCGTTGGCAATGCAGGCCAGAATATTTCACGTTAATGATCGTTCCGTTTCCGTGTCGCTTCCGTCAAAGAAAAAACATGAAACCGAGTTATTGTTTCCCGCTATTATGCTCCGAATAAACGTGGTGTGCATATGGCAGTTTCTTTACTCACTATATTCGTTTCATACTGACCGAAAAAGGTATTCCAATGAGTATAAAATCACTGTTTTATATCGTTACACATCAGGAAATCCTTCAGCCCAAGGGCAGGAACGTTTTTGTTGTTGTTATTGGGAACGTCGTGCTGTTGAGGGGGATTTCCTCAATCGTATGCAGACCAATGAAAGTGCTAGCTTGTCTTGTGTGCATCATCAGTTTATGATCTCCCGGGAATCTCCCTGGTCTGACGCATGCATGGTGAACGTACAGTCAACTTGGAAAATGTTGAAGTTTCACACGCATTTATAGTACAATTCTGTTGCTCCTTGTGTTTGACTGGGGAATGTCAGAAGCCACGAAATGAAAGGGGGGAATTGGTTTCCTAAAAACAGTTAGAAATTGGTCGTTCAGTGTCAACTTGGACCCAGTTACTGACGATAATCGGAACATTTCAATTCTGCACTGCAAAGTGTGCATGGCACACTGTCAAGCTGTACGACAAGACTCGTGGCCCCACATTGAGTTCAATTTTGAACTACATGTATGTTGACAGAATCAGTTGCGAACCTCTGTGAAGTAAATATACTTTAATTCTTCACAAATACCTTACAGCCAATTCACCATGCTTGAACAATGATCACAATTTTGTAAAAGATATATGGCAAATGAAAACAACAATTTAAACAACATTTTGTGACATTTAAAAAAAAAGTTCCCATACAATTATTTCACGGAAACTAATATTAGTTTCCGGCGGGTTCCCATAGATAGAAGAGATGAAACCGAAAAAAAGTTTCCAACCATTCACGAAATATTCTGGCCTGCAATGGCTAAACCGGCAAATGATCCGTTGGTGATTCTGTTATGGCCAATTGGCCTGATTCCCCTTAATTTTGGAGAATGAAACCCAAAATGTCACCCCAATTATTAGCTGTATGAATTCATAGCTGAAAGTATTCAATTTTTTTTAGAGAACTCGATATATGAACTTTCAGCAGCAACATAGGAGTACTGTAAAATGTATGCCGTAGTTTTGCTTATGAATTGTGAAGGAAAGTGGAATATCATGCTGTCATACTGACAATTATAAATTCCACACATAAAAATTACCTGTTTTCTGTCAAAATTCATCACATCTTCGCGTGATGTGGAGTGAACCAGCTTTTCATCCACAGTGAATTTTGGATATTACATACAATTATTTTTTTTAATATCATATCATTGATCACTCTTCAGTGGAGCTAAATCTGCCTGGCACCAGGCTGATTTAAAAATTGCCGGAGAGCATACCACTCTACCATGGTTTTTTGATGTAAAAGTATTCGGTCTACTGAATTCAAATCTAAAAACCCTCATAAATATTTGTTTCACTTGAACAAATTGTTTGTAAAAAAAACATTTCTGTTTATTCGATTTCAATCACACCACATATTGGCCAAAATGCCGCCACCTCCTTTACACATCGGAAGTCACACATCAATGCACCTACTGGTTCACCTGGGTAAAACTATTGTCTAAGAATAAAGTGGGAAAGGAAGATTACTTGCCCACAGATGGTTTAACTGTGAGCATCTCATGTGATCATTGAAAATATTCTACAGAAGAAAAAATTGAGGTGCCCATGAACAAGTAAAGGATAAGCCTACAGAAGTCTTGACCTTGCCAATTTTAGGCTTTCTTGGGCATATTTTTTTATTTCGGTGTCTTCCTGGTGTCTAGATTGACAGGTGGGAATAGAATAGAATAGTTTATTGCTGATTAATTGAAGTTTCATGACCGTACTCCAAGTTGGCGATAGACTGATACAAGCTGGAGAAATTATTTCTCTTCCCC